>JAVQJG010238233.1:0-12699 GCA_036024015.1 Craterocephalus amniculus | reverse complement strand
TCCATCGTCATCTTCCTCCTGGCTGTTCCATCCCCATCTTCCTCCTGACTGTTCCATCCTCATCTTCCTCCTGGCTGTTCCATCGTCATCTTCTTCCTGGCTGTTCCATCGTCATCTTCATCCTGGCTGTTCCATCATCATCTTCCTCCTGGCTGTTCCATCGTCATCTTCTTCCTGGCTGTTCCATCATCATCTTCTTCCTGGCTGTTCCATCGTCATCTTCATCCTGGCTGTTCCATCGTCATCTTCCTCCTGGCTGTTCCATCGTCATCTTCCTCCTGGCTGTTCCATCGTCATCTTAATCCTGGCTGTTCTGTCATCATCATCATCTTCATCCTGGCTGTTCTATGTTTAAAAACAGCCGCTGTTTTTAATGAGCTGCATCAGATCCTAGCGGTCGGCCGTTCACAGCGTTCTTCCACTTCTAACCAGAGATCCCGATCGTCTGACATGCTTGCATGTTTTGGTTATTTAACCGTAGTGTCATCTTGTTGTCTGATTTCTATATTTGGTTAACTTGGACAGGGCTGAGAGTTTGTGCATTTACGCCTCTCCAGTCAAAGCTTTCCTTCCCAGCAAACTGAATCAGAAGGGCTGGTTTGAACGCGCTGTAAGCTACAAGAACAAAATGACAAAATTTTGCTCGATGCACCACCCATAGTAAAGCAACGTTACTCATCTGTTGTCATTCTTGTCTGACAAGACCAGTTTGAGCTTCTCATATTCGTATCATTCTGTGATAATTTGTGTCTGAATTACTTCTCCTAAGGTTACTTTAGGAGCAAGAGGTAAGAAAAAAAAGAGAAAACACAACACTGAGATAAAAGAGGTTGAGTTGAAACAACCACTTGAGCAATCCTTGAGAAGTGGGATAAACAGATAAGATCTCATTATGTTTCAGATCTATCTCAAGTGTCTGAGATTCGTCTGAATATGCGAACATATCAGGCGATTTGAGTTTTCATATTGATAATTTTTCCTTAATCACAATGTATGATATACTGTATATCTTGATATAAATTTTCTTGGTCAAGTAAACAATGATATGGTTCAAAACTACGGCCTTGAGTGCTAAATGCACTTTTATTAAGGAGCAGAAGCATATGTGCATTAAAATATTTGACTGAAAATTAAAGTATATGTATTAAAATAATAAAAACTACTTTTCATTCACCATGAAAAAGATACACTTGTGCAAAATTCTAAAAAATAGATATTTTAACTCAAAACGAGCTAACTCGATATAAACAATATTCCCCCTCATTCTATATCTTGTGCAACAAAGTCTCGATATATCTGAAATCTGAATATATTGCACAGCTTTACTGTGAAATATTTAATCGTAAAAAAGCTTCGTTTCTGGTTGTAACCAACTCCAGAACAAAAATAAATTCCCTGCATTGATAGATTATGCAACTTTCTAATGAGATTGCTTTCCAGCTGAAATAACTACCTTTAATTTATGAGCAGGGTCGTTTTTACACTAAATGATTTTAACTTCTGTAACAGCTCTAATATTTTGTCCGCATATATTCATGCTTGGCCTCATCCAATGACAGCTGGGGTAGGTTTCACCCCCTCCTTCACCCCAAATTCACCCATCAACTTTCTGACCCTGAGCAGCTGTGAAAGATGGATAGATGGATGAATATTAACTGTTTTTTTTACATTTCTGTACATGTTATGATGCAATCAGAGCTTGATCAGGGTTCAGTTGTTTGAAGGCATGAATTAAAAGTATAATTTTAATCAGGATGTGATGTTACAAATAAAGTAGAAACAGGAACTGAACGTATGATCTTCCTGTCGTTATAACCCTTTTTAACCGCTCCAGCTTAACTAGGCTAACTAAATCAAATGCCATAATATCATTAAGGAGTTCGGCCTTTAGAGTGGTTGGAACGGAGCCTCTATGAGCATCTGATTCTCATTTTCATTGGACATCTGAGCAAATAATAAACCAGGCTTCAGTGACAAACTAATGTTAAAATCCAGCTTGATGCTCATTAGAAAATCGAAATGACATCAGATTTCTTCATATGCTATAAAACAAGATGGGTTTAAGACAACATTTTGCACATTTTAAAGTATAATCATCTTGTTTTATGTTTAATTTAAATGTGTAAACATTTAAATTCAATCTAAAGCTCACTTTGACTAAAGAATTAACATACTGCTGAGAGGGTGCTGCATGTAGGGCGTGATGTGTAAACAAAATTACATTTCACCTTCATGATGACCCAGTTGCTCACTGCTCCACTGACCTTTCTGCCTCTGTTTTTAAGTGGTTTTCATGCAATATTTTGCAAATATGTAGTAATTTTATTTTTGTATGATTTTGATGATTTACATCTCAGTGTTGATGACATACAAACCAGATGCAGCCATGTGCCAGCAAACACACTACGTACTATGGTTGAACGATATGGACAAAACTTTTTATCTCAATATTCCTGCCTGATATCTTAATATTAATACGATACGATATGACTAAAGGTTCGGTGAAAACCAAGTATTTTTCAGAAAAAGTACAAACTTCCAGAGCTGTACACATGCAGGACTAGTGTGAGGGAAACCTATATCATTTATACTGTTGCTTTTTTCGATGTGAATATCTCAAATGTTCATATCTCGATATAGATACGATAACGATATATCTTTCAGCCCCACTACATACTTTTTACATGTAAAAATTATTTAGAAGTAGTTGGACTGCTAGTTCTGGTAATGTTGTATGAGCAGAAAAATGCAGCATGGTCTCTGAGTCTGCTGACCGCCTGGAACTGAAACTGATAAAATCATGCCACACCAAGTCCGGATTTTATATCTAAGTGAGTAATTTAATCTAAATTGCTCACTTGTTACTCACAATTCTGCACCTTTTATCTTCCTCTTTATCAATAGTTTTGTAGCTGCTTCTTCTGGGTCTGAAACTGTAGTTTTAGACAGTTTTGGTTAAATCTGGAATGTCTGACTTTTTTTTCCAGCCTTGACAATCAAAGAAAAAGCGACCGAACCAGAGACGTTGCACATTAATGTTATCTAATAAACACAGGCAGCTACAGTTTAGCTTTTTATAGATTTTTTCATGTTTACCAATTCTGGTGACATTAATGCAAGCAGAAAAAAAACACCAGAGTTTTTGTATTTTAAGACGGCAATGATGTCTTGTATGATCAGTTTATTGCAGTTCTAGGTTTAATATCTCCAGGTAGCAGCGCTGTCAGTAACCCAACATGTATCCTCACATATTTCCCTGGAAGAGCCGCATGTGGATTATAAACGTACCGAGAGGAGCGACTAGACTGTGATAGAATCGTGAAGGAATGTGAGGCTTATCTTTAGCTGGCAGCAGAGTGACAGAGAAAATCCCACACACACACTCATAGACACACTTCCCACCTTCCTGCAGGAGTTACTGTTTAGTCGCTCTAGTTTTCAGGTATTTACTTTTATCCGTATTTGTTATGAATCCAAACCAGCACTCAGGGTTAAACTCTTTTTTTATGTTCGTGAGAAGTATTCAATTGGACCGGTGTTGGTGGTGAACTTTACAGAAACCTTTTGTACATTTTGAAAGTCCAGCTCTGAATCATCTATTTTTAAATTTTATTATATTAGTCTTAATGAATACATAAAAACTATGAGTTAAAGAGTTGGAAAGGTTTTGGAGTTGTGATCAAAATATGCCGTTATATAAAGGTGTAAAAAAATATATAGATGAATAATAAAAAAAAGACAAAACAGAAATCCGTTGTAATGTGCATTCTGCCTAACCACCAGCAGGGGGAGACTCATGCATATAGATGCACTTGCTATTCTTTCTTTCCTCCCAAGATCGACCAAGTTGAACAAACGTTTTTACGTTTTAGAGCTTATTATGTTCATGTTTGCATGGCTTTTTTAAAAAAGAGGCTAGAATAATTTCACTTTTCCTGGAAATAAAGGAAAGACTGGTTTAAGTCATTTCCAATATTGCTGTGTAAGTCACAACTCTTCAGGTCAACATGGTTTCTGTTCTCCATATCAAGATTCACCTCTGAGTACTGATTTCCAGTTTTAAAGGAAAATATGGCAGAATTTGAGACTTTAACACAGCAGTCCACTGACTAGTTTTATCCTGTCTCTGCGCTGGCAAGAAGTCCTTTTAATGTTCAGTCTGTGTTTTGGCATTGCCCAATAGTTTGGGTGTATATCGCATGGGCCAAAACCTGGATTTAACTTCATTGTTTCTTCTCTAATAAAGCAAAACCACAATCATAAGCACAAAACAAAAAACAAGTCATTGTGAACCATCTGTTTTCATGTTGAACCAATTGACATTGTTTTAAAATAATGCATGAAATCATGTGTGATCTTAAAGACGATGCAGGCTGTGTTGGATATATTTAGTATGTTTTGTAGCATCATAAATAAGTAACTGTTTGCATCAAGATAAAAACCCTATAATATGCTGTTGTCTCCATGTAGCCAAATTAGTTTGCATTCTTCACATCAAAGGACAAAATGCTCAAATCAACTGGACTCAAAACAGTTTTGTTTTCTTTCGTTGTCTTTGTTCTGTTAAAAAGAAAACATCTTACAAACTAAAATACCATTAATGCAGCCTGCCAGACAAGCTTCTCTCATTGTTTGGCCCTGGTTTGTTTTTAGGAGACACATGTAAGACAAATCATGTGAAAAAGATTAAGTGCCAAATTAGATTTTAAAGGAGACTTTAAGAATTTAGGGCCCCTTGGTTAAATATTTCTGGTCATTGTCAGGAAAAACCTACATTTTACACGAGTTAAAGTGTTGAACTTTATTTTAATGTGAAATATGCAGCCATTTTTCCTCATGAGAGTACCTTAAATTTAACCTGTGAACTGTGATCTTTGGCAGCCTGCGGTACTGGATAACCTTCTGACTTCTATGAAGTTCGTCCTCCATGGGATGGGTGTCCTCCGAATCAATCTGGCTAACAGCAGGAACAAGGTAGTGGTGAGAAATTTCTCCAAATTTCTTTTCTCTTTTGGTCTCTGTTCACATTTAGTAGTTTAATTGTTGTTGTAATTCCACATTTCACCACCAGAGGGCAGCATCCCAGCGCTGAGTTCAGCACCTCAAATAAAGCTATTGTTTGGACAGTTAGAAAGTTAGACAAAAGGTGAATTGTGGAAATATGAGGTTTGATTTGATTTAAACTTTGTTGGTTAAGTTGTCAGAGCTCATTTGCTTTCCACCCACTCAGCACATCCTGCTGGGAGATGATAAATGAAGCATTTCCTCCATTAAATGTCATCTCCAGTGATGAGCTAGTCTAGGAAGCGGAGACAGACCCATAAACTTTTCTGCTGCTTCGCCTTGCATCCTTTTTTCCCATCTGGCCCGCGCTCCTCCCTGATCATCCGTCCACATATCTGTCTTTGTGTCGTCCTCTCGCAGGTCCACGCCCATTCTGTCCTGTCATGTGGGCGGTGTTTTGACGAAGAGCAGGTGCTGTTTCCTTTCCTGAGCCACGCTCTGTCCTGTCTGTGGGCCGACCAGGGGGTGAGGGCCGCGGCGGCCCGGGGCTACGAGTACGAGCTCAACGACTCGGCGCTGTAGTGAGTACTCCTCAGCACACACTCATGCTCAGCGGAGGAGAAGCAGGGGTCTAATTAGCAGGACTTAGCTGCTGATGCTGCGACATGTGCTATAAGTCACCCGAAGTCAACATCATGAAGGAGGGAAGGGAAAAAAGCAGGGAGACTGATCCCAGTAGTTTTTTAAATACACAACCCTCATCACGTTCATCTCAAACAGAAAATATGTTTTTTCATTTGATGTATGTGTTTAGAAGAAAAATGAAAGTGAAAAACTCAGGAGTGTTTAGTAAAATGTTTTGTAAAATGTGTGTATTTGAATGAGCTTTGGGTTCGTTTTGGCACCAGTGTAGGTAAACAGGTGAGGAAGATGAAGATGGAAAGTGAGACGCGACTACAGAGGGGATGTTTAGTGTCTTTTTTTTGTGATGCGGTGGTAAGACAGAGCGGCTACCCACCAGGAGGCTGTCCATTCTCATCCTCTGCCCCAGCGAGAGGCCTCGGCTTTGGGGTTATCTACACCGACAAGCCCCCTTGTTCCCGCTGAGAACCATAACTCGTCAACATTACCTTCTGTTCGCCTCTAACACACACTCCTCGCACTAATGCACCACATGTGAGGACTACGTGCCTCCTTCCGAAGGATCTTATTGTTTTTAGGTAATCAAAATAAAATAATTAATTGGCAAAAGGGAGTTGCTCTCTGGAAACAGAAAGAGGTCAAAGTAATAAATGTGATTAAATCCTTTAAGCCAGGATTGCACAATAAATGGCAAAAAAATTAATATACAAGTAATTTTGAATCCTAAGTTTTACCTATCGCCACATCTGATTGATTGGAAAAGAAAGAAAGAAAAAGCCTTTAAATTAATATTTTATTGTTCCTTCGATAACTGATGGTGCATTTTAAGGTCTTCCTGTTTGGTGGCTCAGCGGATCTTTTTATTAATGTTAAGGGAAAAATAAATCGACTAGATAGAGATTGACGCCCCTTTTGGACTTTCTTTGAAAAACCCACAAGGCTTATTTCTGATTTGCTTCTCTGTGTGTGTATATATATATATTGTTTATATAACTTTATTCCTTACGATATAGATGTTGACGGGGGTTGGTGAGAGGGCGTCTGCCTTATCATACGCTGTGATTTGTTTTTTAAGTGTTAAAATATTCAGGAGAAAAAACTGCCTCTGCAAAGCTTTTTTCTCTCTATAACTGTTGATCTTCAGCATAGATATTTATTGAATGCAACCTCATATTTTCCATGTAACGTCATCAATTCCTCACATTGTTGTTGAGGAACTTTCTTCCCTACAATGTTGGTTTTAGTCATTAAGGCTTGTGAAGCTCAGCGAAGGTCCCTCACCGCTGGCTGAGGTCTGGACCCAGTTTCAGCCTTACATTTGGGCCTGAACAAACTTTTGTGGGCTCTCTGTGATGGTGCTTTTACACGTTTTATGGCATTTTGCTGCTAAAGGGGTTCTAAAAATATCCTTTTTAAAAGAAAACAACTCGAGGGGTCGGCTGCTCTTGGTGATGTTGGTGCTGCTGTCGATGCTTTATCTTTGGAAAATTGAGTCTCAAAAAAAGGTTTTTCGGTGTAGTGAATACTTAATGTTTTATATTGTCCATTGTTCAGGCCGCTCCAGGTTTGAGTTACCTCTTTACTGATCTCCATCTAAAAGAATATCTGTGTAGAGTTTGAGAATGACACACACAGATACGTCCATACAAGTACAAATTGCCTCAAAGCCTTGGTCTTCCTGAATACTTTGGTTTATAGAGGAGTTCACAGAGTCGTTGATTTACTGACTTGTTGCCAAATCATCCCCCATCCTCCTGCGTGTTTGGCAGTTGGTATGATGACGAGGTGTTTTGTTTTCTAGGGAAGCAAGATTTTTAGCCAATATCTGATATGCTGATATTTTCAACTCATTCGGCCGATAACCAATACCTGTACTAATTTCCTCTGCCTAATTGCTGAGATGATCTACTTTACTCTGTTGTGGAATTAAAATCCTGCACTATTCTGCATACTCTTTGTCATGTTGGTCTGTTGGCAAATGCAGACATGAAAAAGAAGAAATATTCACTTTTTATGCAAAATGAGAAAAATATTTCAACATGCATCATGCACATGTCCCATTGCCACTGCCCTCTAGTGGCTTTTATTAGAACGACATAAAAAACGTGGGAGGATGTGGCAGTGGTGATTGTTTGACATGGACATAAACTAAGGATAAATGTGTCCTTATCTGTGCTGTTGTGTTGATTTCAGAGAGGAGATGGCTTCAAACAAGCCAAACATGTTCAGTGTTTTTTCGATTGTTCTGTCATGAACTTTAGCTTTTAATGTGCTAACTGAGGCCTGGGGAGTCTGAGATGAGCTCTCGGTTTTTTTTATACAGTTTCTCAGGATTTAATTTCTTTTTGTTTGCTTGTTTGTTTCAATATATTTAACCAAGAAATACCTCATTCAAATAAAAAATCTAGTTTCCTATCCTGCACTAGCCTTTGGAGTGAATTTGTTGGGATGTTCATTCCCTGGAAAACTGGGAACTGTCTTGAAGGTTTCTTGGTTTTAATAATTTTTGTCATCGCATAATGATGGACTCCAGATACTTTGGAAATATCCCGTCCCAGACTGATGAGCAGGAGCAACATTGCTGATGTCTTTCCTCCTTGGAGTTGTGAGGAGCGCCTCACACATCTGAGGCGCCCACATCTGAGCTCCTCAGAGCAGCAAACTTTCAAAACTTCTGTTTTATAGAGGTGTTAAAACTCGCTGAGGGTCAGTTGACTGCAACACCCGAATGATGCATCGTTGCTCATCATAAGCTGTGAAAAGTCTTCTACTCTCCAAATCCCTGACCGGTCCTCACAACAACAGAAGTAGGAAACAAACTCGCGTGTTTTCTGCTTTGTGTGCGTTTTAAGCAGCAGGACGTTTGTTGCTGTCCAAGAAACTGATTCAGGATGACTAGCCGAGAATGTCACAGTCAGTTCAAATAGGTGGAGATGCCTCCGTGTGTGTTGTTGTTTTTGTGTGTGCGTGTTTGTAAAAGATCACATTACACTGAGCGTGCACACGCATGACACGCTTCGTTGATTTGGGCTGTGTTAAAAGCTGATCAGCGTTTGAAAGCTTAGCCTCGGTGTGTTTATTATGGTAAACCAGTGTGTAAATATTCATCGTGATGAGCTGCTTTACCCCCTCGGGCTCCTGCCTTATCACCGTGCACCCTACACACCAAATGGCAGCTGACACAAGCGCGACACACAAAGCGCACCAGCCTACACACCAGTAACTGATACCTGATTTCTCTTTTATCTCAAGTTTGACTGCAAGATGTTTTTTTTTTCCTTTTGGCTGTCTTCTGCTTCTTGTTTTTTGGTTTTTAATCTTTCTGCACCCCCCCCCCCCCTCCCCTTCCACTTCCAGTTTCTTTGACAACATGACCCGCATCATGTCTCCAGACTACGTGCCCACGGAGACAGACGTCCTGCGAGTGAGACTGAGGACGACGGGCGTGATAGAGACCCAGTTTAAAGTCAACCACCTGATTTTCAGGTAGAGGCCTGTCACTTGTTTTCTTTTTTTTAACTTTTTGATATTTAGGATCCTAAGTGCTGCCATGAATTTGATCTCTGCAAGGAATGTCCTACTAACTTACAGCACTTGTTTATCTGCAAAACTCTTATCTCTGTCTGCAGCCATGTGATGGCATCTTCATTCGATACGTCGATACGTCTGATAGTCATCATCTGCTCACCACACACACACACACACACACACAGACATATTTAAAGGCAGCAGTGGCTCAGGCTTATCAGACGAGCAGCAGAGGGCAGGTATTTAAGCTGGCCAGACTGTCAGATGACCATAATCATCTGTGATCAATGAGCTAGTTTCACAGAGTACCACCCTCTTTATTATCTTGCAGCGGCAGGATTCACTTGCTGAAGCTTGTGATGGTCACATCAGGACAAAAGATGCAGATAAACGTGAATTCACTGTCGTGTGAGAAATACAGTATATTTATTTTTTCTTTTGATTTGTTTTCAGTTAACATTTTTATAGGATGCATCAACACCACATTTTTTTAAAATTGGGTACAAGTTCTTACATTGAGTTCTTACTGATAGAAGTGCCAATAAATCCTGTTACAGTTCTCTGGTAATGAGTATGGACCAGATGCAAAGACTGGGTAACTGTGAGTGATATATCATGAGTCATCCTGCAGCCTTTTCTGAATGTAAGGCTGGAAAACTGTCAGAATCTTTATAAATAAAGAGGATGAAGTGGTTTTTGTGGATTTTGTTCACCGCTGTGACAAAACACCTGTATGTCCAGAATGAGGTTTGTTCTCTGTGAGAAGGCAAAATTCAGACTTTTTTTTATATGGCATGGGTAATAACTTTGTTAAATAGAATTGAATAAATAAAAATGTTGGAGGACAGAAATTACATAAACAAAAAACTGAAATTGAAAAGGAGAATACTAATGAATGAAAATTTCCTCACGGCCTCTTGCAGACGTTTAGGAGCCCAATCCACAGAATGTTGCCGGATCAGCTTCCCCCCTCCTGGTCAGCTGGCTAAGCCTTTAGTAGCCTACTAGACTCTTATTTATACTTCTCAAGGCAAGGCAAGTTTATTTATATAGCTCTTTTCAGGTTCAAGACAATTCAAAGTGCTTTACATAAAACATTAAAAGCATAAAATTACAATAAAATCATTCAACAAAAACAGCATGAAAATATATTATCTTCTAAAAAAAAAGTCTAAAATAAAAATACACATGATCTAACAACTACGAAATTCTCCCATCTGGTGGCTAATTAATGTTTAACATTACAGTGTGAGCCAAATATACTTTACAGTACTATTAGTAAGTACATAAGATATAGTGATAGAAATTACACTGCCTTAGTTTTAGTATAAAATAGCTATACTAGCAGTACACATGTATAAACTACTTTTTGCTAAGGGTAAAGTTTGTCCTCCAGCCACTGGTAAACAGTGTGAGCATGTTTTTCTTGTGATGACCGTCTGTATTGATGGCTAGCAGCCATTGTTTGGACTCCATCCAATTTGTATTTATTTAGTTGTTTATTTGTATATCCAGTTTGTAATTTTGAAAGGATGTGTTGAGCTCCAGCATGGGGGTCAACCTCAGACTTTTCACCTGGTCTTTAGTGTTTTTTTCATAGCACACTTTAAAAAAAAAGTTTTATTTCCACAGATTAATCTCTTTACATTAACAATTCAAGCTTTTTTTTACTGTTTTATTTAGAAATGTTCAAAAAGGATTAACAGAAAACGGGAATAAGTAATTAAAAAAAAAAGGAAAAATAAAGTGTAAAAAGAATTTCAAATGGAGGGCTCAAACATAAACTTAAAACAATCAAACTGCCAGTTACATGCAGACAAGATATAGGCTACACACTGTCACAACCAAGTCCCAGAGAGAGCGGCCAGGTGGGGCTCACCCTGACCTCATTATGTCCAAGTAGGCAAAGAGCGGCTCCCAAATAGCCGAGATTTCCCAAGTGAATGAATCCTTATAAACCTGAGTCTTTCTATTTGTATAACAGAAATCGTATCAGTTAACCATCACTGAAAGGAGGCGGGAGAAGTAAATTTCCATCAGGATGAGCCTTTTAGCAACAATCAGAGACTGTAGCCTGTGAGCAGCCGAGGATGGAAAGTTCAGACAAAAGAATAGAGGATGTGCTCTCAGCACTCTGCACAGAAGCCTGGATCTCTTGTAGGACAGATGTGTATTAATGCCTATAGAACTGGCTGCGTCTGGAAAGGCACCATCCATGCTTAAATGTGTGTATAAAGCTTTTAGGACAATAGATGCTCTTCTCCAGATTTCTCAGTTTCTCAGGGAAGAATTTGCATATTAGACCTTGCAGAGCTGCGTTTTAGTCTTATTGATGCTTTTGGACCGTAGAAATAAGAGAGGATTCAGTTACGGCTGGACAATTAATCGATTTTAGCGATTTATTCGAATTTGCTGTTTAATGAGGATTAAATTTTTTGAAAATCGAGATTTTTTCAGCTGGAAATATTTTGCCGAAGTTGCCTTCCCTGACCTGTACAACTGTATGAGTGAAAGTTATATTTTCATTGTTTACAGTAGCAGGGCCTGCCAGCTTGGTTTATAAGTTTGTTTCACAATTTAAATAGTTGCACTTTGAATTTAGCTCAACTCCCTGAATGGGTGATTGAAATAAAAGCATGTTTTCCCATAAAATCTAATATTATATCTGTGATTTGTTTTAAAGAAAAAGACAGAATGATAAAAAAAAATCGATTAAAATCGGATTTGATTTTAAAAAATCTGAGATTTTTTTTTTTGGCCATATTGCCCAGCCCTAGATTCAGTGCTGGCACAGTGGTGTAGGTGACCCTTTTCCAACTTTTTGAGACGTATTGCTAACGCAACCCATTGCGTCCTGTTTTTATTTACTTCTACACAGCGTAACAAGTCTTTTGGAACTGGCTTGTACATTCAGGCAGATTTCATGCACTGTGAACACAGAGAGACGGGGAAACTACCTTCAAGCTAAAAGAGCTGTATGGGGTCCAAAAGCACGTCTTGCGTCTGCTCTGCAGACGTACAAGAAGCTGGTATTCAGGGAAATTGGATTACTTTCCTCCTGTTTGACTAATCTCTACCTGAGGAGCTCCTTCTCCTTCATCCTACCACAATACGAACCTGTCCTTCATTAACAGGCTGATGTTAAATCTCATGTGAAGGTATGATAATAAAACTCACTCCAGCATATAAACACTGTAGAAAGCCAGTGTGTCAGCTCAGTACTTCAGTCCAGGTTATTTGCGTGACATCTGTACCTTTTATTCGTCTCTGGATGCTGCTGATTTGTGGCACATCTGAACTGATTTGATTAAAGTGACTCTCCGGAAATTTCCGCCACATCAAAACACTTTAATCATAATCCAGTTTGTTGTCCTGCGCACATGAAGGCTTCTCTTTCCTTGCAGTCTTACTGATTGTGCGACTCATGACACCGAGGTGTTTGATTGTTTAACATATTCTTTACTTCCTCTGATACACGGACATCGCCACCGAGAGACTGTGCGCTTGTGTTAAATCGAAGCGGGG
>JAVQJG010238227.1:0-14284 GCA_036024015.1 Craterocephalus amniculus | reverse complement strand
ACTCAAGTAAAAGTAAAAGTATTCCAAAATAAATCTACTCACACAAGTACATTTTTTTCAAAAATTTACTTAAGTAAATGTAACGGAGTAAATGTAGCTCGTTACTACCCACCTCTGCTGTGGAGTGATTTAAAACGGCTATAATGTGAAATATGACTGCCTGGCTTGCATCCATAGTGGACAAGAAAACACTAAGTAACAAGACGAGTTCGCTTTGTTGTGGATATATTGGCCCGTGGCTTGGCTGAAGACCTAAGGGCTTGTTGCTTCCTCGGTTGTTCGCTATCAACAAAGTTTCCTCAACACTGCCGCATCGTGTTCTGGTGCCGACATTACCAAGCCTGTCCGAGCCTGGTTCAAGCACTGGCATGTGAACACAACTCGGGAATGATCGATAGCATATCTTTAGCAGATATGCTACGAAGCAGCATAGGGAAGCTGTTCTTATCACTTAACAAAAGACAGAACTGGAGGACAAACTACTCGTAGCCGTCTGTGCCCACCCTGTCATTTATGACAAGACAGGAGCAAAAAGGAGCATGTGGAGCAAATGAATAAAGCCAAGCATTACATCCGCCATTGTAGAGAGACAGAAAAAAAGGACAACATCCGAGTCCTGCTGACGTGCGTCAAGAGCATTTGGAGCGTCAAGCGTCTGATTTACGAGCATCCAGCGTACAACTTGGAGTCTCTCGCCGCGTTTGAACGCGCCATAATAAATATGTTGTCCTACGTCACAATGCTTTACGAAGGCTGTCCCATTTAGTACAAAGTTTAAGGGTAAAATGCATCCTTCTAATTCGTCCTTATTTCCCCAAATTCTGAGGACAGATCACTACTTTCCTTCAGGACCTCACATATCCCAAGATGCGTTGCGTGCCTTTCTGCCGGTTATAATCCTTGGAAAAGAGGAGGAGAATTTTTATCAAATTAACGAGCAGCAGCAGCAACACCGGCAGTAGTGTGGAATACACATTTATATTAAATAAACAGGTTTTGTCTTAAAGTCAGAAGTTTACAACCGCAAACATGGCCATGGAATGCCATGAGGACCGTAGAACAGCGAGCCATCCTCCACAATAACAGCTTGATCAGTTTATTTCTAAAACCAAAGAAATATGACAAGAATTGCTATTGGTTTGTTTCAAAGGGAATATCTTTTCCTATGACTTTCTTTCCGACTTGCACACAGAGCAAAAAAAAACAAAAAAAAACAACACAGGTGGTAATTTTCGGGTGAAACATTGTTTCTGTTCTGCATTGTGCTGAATTGTCCTAATCTGCTTATGTGGTTTAGACCTAAACCTTTATGGAAAGGGAAGATTTTTTTAAGGATTTTGTTTCATTAATTTTGGCATTTAATATTACAATTTATTGTCAAGTTTGTCTCACCTGTATCTGTCACCTATGTGCAGGCTGGGTGGCTGTGACAGCGATGGAGGGTGATCAGCTGCATATCAGGGTTCATGGTCCACCGTCTGCAGGTTATGGCTTGCGGATTCCACCGCTACTGCCTCACGTTGTGACTCTGAAAGGAGAGCGTGTTCGTAAATCTGCCGCCTACAAACAGGTGAAAGCTTCGGGGCATTTGGATGGAGGACTGTCAGCTGACGGAGCCACAAGGCTGCAGGTCATCAAGAAGAAGAAGAAGAAAAGTGTGACCTCATGCTGACAAGTGGAAACTGAGGTGGTTGAAGCTTCACCCCTTTAGACTTAGCTCAGATATTAACTTGTTTTTTTGGTTACACGGCAGGTCATCAAAAGTATAAAAAGAAATGCTTAGTTTTCACAATAACCCGACAGAGAGGCTGCACTGAAGTTTTACTGCAGCTGCAAAAATGTTTGAGACCGAGACAGAGTTCTGACCAAAACAGCTGAGTGGTCCAAACAATTATGTTATTGTTAATTTCTCAACTAGTGGCTGGTTAAGTTATTAAATCTGCACTTATTATTAAATGAATTGACTGAATTTCTGTCAGTTCACTTTAATTAAACTGGTGTCAGTCGCATCTGTGTGGTCCTGTTTGTGTTGATTTATCAGGAAAGAGCCGGTGATGGAAGGGAGCCTTTCATCTGAGCCCAGCAGCAGGACAAACACTGGTGTTATGTGACACAGTGTTGGGTGCTTACTATGCTGGGAGCTGCCAACATGTTCATGGTTCTGTTCCTGGTTGTATTGCTGAAGTGATCTGAGATTTGTGTGTATAAGTGTGTGGGTGAAACTGCCAGTTTGTGAGACATGAATCATTCAATCAACAATGAACAGGGATTTTGTAATCTTTATTTTTTTTAAAATAGGTGAAGAAATATGTGACAAGTGTTAGCTTCTAATGACCCAACAGAATCATTCATCCTGGTTCTGAGAACCACATTCCAGGACAGTTCATTAAATGACCCCATCTTACTGCAAAGAAACAAATGATTCTAAGCAGGTGGATGACCTGGTGAAGATCGCATCATCATCCTTACCAGAACTGTCCTGCAGGTTCAAAACCAGAACCATATCTGAACCTACACATATACAGGCCCAAACGTATGATTCTGCAACAACCGCATGTTTTTTTGTCATAATCAAACTTAAACAATGAATGTCAAACTGAAACTTATCAGTTAATCGTGAATGAGGACAAACAGGCAACATTAACAGGAAAATAAAAAACAACAGAAGATAGAAGAAACTAAACCAAATGAATAAAAAAGAAATTAGAAAACACATTAGTTACAGGTGAACCAGACTCAGAACCAATCCCAGCTGATTGTCTAAGGCACTTAAAGATCAGGAAATGGACTTTGAGATATGGTTCTGAGACAGTCGGACCAGGTCTGTCTGGACTAAGCTGTTACAGACCTGATCTGAAGGTATAGTATGAGAAACAATCTAATGACACACCAGAACAGAGCCGAGTCCAAACCTAACTCTTATAACCGAGCACCAGAATCCAGTCAGGCGAAGCTCCTGAAAGTTTCCTGATGATCCAAGTATGAATTCTTTGTTCAAAACAGTTATTTTAAATTTCAGGAATTGAGATGAGATCAGCTGGATTCAAAAACTCAAATGATCCATTTAAAGACTAAGCTAACCTTATTACCATAACTGCCCAGATACGGAGAGAAGCTGATGGACAGCTGACTCATTAGGGTTCTGGATCGATTCATCAACAAAAGGACCTGACCTTGTCTGACCTCCCACATCACCACCAAAACAGGAAATAAATCATCTCCATGGAAACTTAATTTTTATTAACAGCAGCTTGTGTAAGTCAAACTGGGTCAACACCGGAGTCCTCAAACCAAAACCAACTCAGCTGCTGATGACAGTTCTGAACATTTGGACCAGGGTTTTCTGAAAGGGACCCATTGCTAATGGTTTCAAACCATCAAAAAGAGAATGTGAGACTGATTTAATACATGGGCTGGCACCAGTGTTCTGACCCGCCAGAGGGTGGATACCAGAGCCCATCCAGAACCTGGCGTTTAAAGCAATATGTAGATTAAGATATTAGATTACACAGAACAAACAAATGTCCTGATGGCATGTTGTCGTGGAGACAGTTCCTCATTTCTAGGTCTTGCTAGCATCAGTACTGTCCATGTAGTAAACATTGACCAAGTGACGGTTCAGGTGGCGGCGGTACTCCACCTCCAGTGGGAATGTGCGGTCGCAGAAGATGCACACGTGACTCTTGAGCTCAGTTGGCGTTGGGATCTCGTTTGTGGGTGTTTCAGGATCGTTGGACATTTTGGTCAGCCCAGCATTGGTACCATTCAGGCCAGAGTCGTCGCTCCCCTCAGAGGCGCTGTCGCTGATGTCACTTCCACCCTCGTGGCTGCTGTGGATGCCCTCATCATCATCTGGGTCAGCAGGTTTGTTCTGTGGGCTCAGAGGTACCGGAGAAGTTGAGGATGTGGGTTTGATGAAGGTTGGTTTGGCCCGGTCTGCAGCTGGACTCGTTGGATCCAGTCCAGTGCTCATGGGTGCTGAAACTTCTTTGTGATTTGAAGGTTTCCTCAGACTCTCTTCAGGTTCTGGTGAAACCGGTTCCTCTGTGGAGGAACTAATCTGTGTTGGACTAGTTCCTGTCAACTCAGTTTGGGTCAGGTTGTCTGGATGAACAGAACCTTCAAGAGGGCCTGAGTGTGGACTGATGACATGAGCCGTCTCTTTTGGACCCTTCTTGTTAGAACTTCTGGTCTTTTGTTTCACAGTTCCTCTGTTGCACTTTGGATTCAGACTGGACCTGGTTATCTTGGCGGTACCGTCTGAAGATTTGAACGGCAGCTTCACAGCAGTGTTCACACGTCTGGTTTTGGAGGACTTTTGGGAAAGATCTAAAACCTCAGTTGACTTCCTCTTTGTGGATTTGCTCCTGACCACCTTTGCTTTTGGATCAGAACCACCTAGTTTATGTGAAGCTTCCTCCTCGTGATCTGGTGTCTTCTCAGACTTCTTTGATCCAGACTTCTTGTTCTTACCATTGTTTCTGTTCTCGTTTTTCTGAGGCTCTTTCTCCTTCTCAGGTCTCACCTTCTGGATCTCCTCAGAACTCGCTACCTGTGCTTGGAGTTTTTGTGTCGTGGATTCTTGTGTTTGTCCCAGCACAGTGGGTTTCTCAGCTGGATGCTTCTTTACTCGTTTCTTTGCCTTGTCAGAACTTCCAGTAGCTGGATTTGTCTCTGGCGTGACGGCTAGTGCAGCCACTGTCTCTGTAAGAGTCTCTCCTATTTTCTTCTGCCGGGTGAAGATCTTTGTCCTTGGCGTTTTCTCCTTATCAGATGGGATGTTTGGTTTCTTGGCAGACTTTTCGGGACTTTCAGTTAATACATTTTGGTCACTGCCAGGCCGGCCACTCTTCTTAGTGGACAGATTGATAGGACAGGAGTCGTCATCCCCGTCATCCAGGTCCATGTCCTCCTCCTCCTCCTCCTCCTCCTCCTCCTCCATGCCAGGAGAGGTTTTGGAGTTCTCCTCTGCGCCCTCAGAACCGGGTCTCTTGACCCGGAGTTTGACTTTGGACACGTCCAGCGCAACATTGCAGCCGGAGTGTCTGGACTTGATGTGGTACTGCAGGTTGCACTTCTTGGAGGCGGCATACTTGCAGAGAGGACAGAGGAACTGTCGCGGGTTAAGGTGGAGTTCCACATGCTTCTTGAAGTTGCTGCGGTCGGCCGTCTTATACTCGCAGTATGGACAGGACAGTGGTTTAGGACCATTATGAACCTGCCTTGCATGGCGGGTCACCTCGTGCTGGTTGGCCGCCAGGTAGGAGCAGCTGTCACACTTAAATGGACGCTCACCTACAAACAGGAAGAAACAAATGTCTTAGTGGACTGCAGTGGCTGCAGAGATGACACTATAGGGGAAAATCATACAGGGATTCTTAAATCCATCAGGACCTACGCTCCTTCTTAATCTTTACAGCAGGTGAATCCATCCTGCTGAGGTCAATCTGAAGTTTCTGTTCAACAATTAGCTGATTTACACTAACATAAAACAATTTGTTGTTTTATTGGTAAACTTAAGTTCTGGTCTGTTTTGCAGCTCCCCCAGGAGTCTGTGATGTTGAAACTGCAACTATTAAAGCAAAAGGACAAACTAATAAACCCAGAAAACGGTGTACTTCTGCTGAACTTTTCCAGGCGATGTGCTTCTCGCTTTTTAAATTTCAAATGAAACAGTACAGATCTGGATGAAAATCCCATGTACACAATGAGAACATCCCTGTCATCCACCAGGTTGTGATTTTCGTTGCCCCAGTATTGTTCTGTCACACATTCAAGACTGTTTACTATTTCTGTGTATGTGCATGTTCATACACAGTAGACAGTAAACACTGTAGACAGTCCTGAATTAACTTGTCTTATTATGTTTATTGGTAAAGTTTCTAGGTTATCATTCTTAAATGCATATCATATTTATTTCAAACAAAATATATATATAAAAAGCATTTATATTTTGTGTAAATATGAGTCCGGAAAGCTGAGTCTTTAGGTCGAAAAGTTACAGAAAGTCATTTAAGTCAGAAAGCTAGAAAATTTAAGTTATCCCTGTACTAGCAGGGATAGGATTTCACCTTCATGGAGAGGCGCACACACAGCGGCCTGTAACCTCAAATCCCCAAAACGTTTGGACGTTATTTAAAACATATCAAAAACATGGACAACATATCTGATGTTGAAACTGAGACTTTATGTTTAATGTTTCTGGGTCTGATTCTGGCTCTACAGTGACTCCATGACAGTGAGACATTTAGATTGGAGCTTAGGGGATGAATGTATTGTATTTGGATCATACACAGAACCAGACGACAGGACTGAGGCTAAACATGTAAACATGTGGGTTCTGATAGACAAAAATTTTTGTTAATGCAGAAGACACACAATACACACACACACACACACACACACACACAAAACCCAACAGGATGTTACATTACCGTCTTAGTCAATCTGGACAGCGTCAACAGATAGAAACAACACAGACAGAAGATGAGAAACAAAACAAACATCACTGTTGTTCAACATCTGTACTCCAACTACCGTTACTGAAACAGGTCGACACCAAGGTCGTTTTCTTGCATTGACTCAGTTACAACAGCTGGTGCTCAGATTACATTAAACTATAGTGGAAGAAAGAAAACAAGGGTGAAGGAGAGGTAAGACATTCAACTCAAGGGCGTTAAATGGGATCAACAGGCTGATTGGCAACAATCATGACGATTATTAACAACAGATTGTCTGAAATCACAAACAGTCACACACACCGTCTCACCTGAGTGAGTCCTCATATGTCGGGTCAGGTGTGTCTTCTGAGAACTGGAGTAATCGCAGTATAGACACTGGAAGGGACGGACACCTAGACAGGAGACACCATCATATCACATGATCACCAGCAGATAGACACAGGTGTACGAGGACAGGTGGACGAGGACATATGTCTTTACCTGTGTGTGTCCGGATGTGCTGGATGTAATTACTCTTCCGGTCGGAAAAGTAGGAACACTGGCTGCAGGTGTGAAGTTTGCTGGGGAAGTGGTTCCTCAGGTGTTTCCTCCAGTGGTACTGACTGACCGTGGTGTACGGACACAGAGTACACTTAAACACCCTGAACACACACACAAACAACCAGATTTACCTTCATATTAATAAAGTTACACTGAAGAGAAACAGCAAACCCTCCAGGACTTAAAGACCTGTTCCAGAAAGCAGGTCATTTTGAAACTCAGTATATTTACCCCGTGCTGAGAATAACCGGGCGCATATGCGATATTGTCTCCGCAGGTCCCATTTTAGTCAGCTGTGTGGTTCACACCAATGTGCATGTCAGATGCATTCGCACACCAGAGGTCGGACCCTGAGCCTCTACCCTGAGTCAGTATTGTTACAGATTCAGTGATGTAAACCTTCTCACTGGAAGGTTTACCACAAAGGAACCCAGAGTTTTTACCTGTCTCCTCTCACCGAAGTAGCACACAGTCTGTTCCAACTCAATTCCATAAACCCTGAAACAGCAGTGCCATCAAAGGGCAGTAATGAGTGAGGGAGTTTTGATTGATCAGCAGAGGCCGGTCGGGCACTGAAGGTGAGCGTATTTAAACCCCACTGGATCTCAAGGTTCGGGTAACTGATGATGGGCTGTGTTTGTCCCTCTGACTGCAGAAAACTCTGTCCTTATGTGAAACTCGTGTGTTTACAAGTGTGTTACCTGTGATCTTCGCCCTCCTTGCTGTGGTGCTTCAGGTGAGCGATGTAGTGGTCGTATCGGTTGGTGTTGTAGCCGCATCGCTCACACTTGATCAGCCCTTTGATGTCTCCTGATGTGGTTGCTGTGGTTACTGCCTCCCCACTTTTCTCCACCTCCCCAGCAGACAGGGCCCCGGGTTTCTCTGCCTCCTTGGTCTTGCTCCGCCCTTCCACTTGGTTGACCACCATCATCTTGCTGATGCTGTGGGTGCTTAGGTGTTGGACGAAGTCCTGCTCGTTCTGAGCCTGGAAGTGACACGGCTTGCAGCGGAACGGCTTCTTCTTCTTCTTCATGCTCTCCGAGCTGGTCTGCAGCCCATCTTTACATTTGACGCCCTGCTGAGGTGTGGAGACGGAGGGCTGGGGCTTAGGGCAGCTGGACTGGCCTTCAGCTTTGTCCCGCTCATCGTCTTCCTCATCCTCATCTCTGTGGTCTCCCACATTGCCAGTCTTGACGTTGGGGCCTGGAGACTCGGGATACTCCACGATGCACACTTCTCTGTGGTTCTGGTTGTCATAGCTGTACCTGCTCAAACACACAGGCGAGTTAATGACAGGTGACCAGTCAGAGCAGATCTGTGTCAGGTTTCATTTGGTACCTGATGATGCCTTCATCTTCACTGTCCGAGTAGCTGCTACCCACAGTCTTCAGCTCCATCATCTCCTTCTCGTCGGCCACGCTGCCGTCACAGCCGCTGCCCTCTGCCGCCGTCACTGCCGCCACATTGGCCAACATCACCAGCTGAGGGGCGGGCAGGGTGTTCCTGGGCATGTCGCTGAGCCCTGGCCCATCCTCCGCCAAAGACACGTTCACAGGAAACACAGAGAACATGGTCTGAGCTGCCATGTTGACTTCTGGCCTTCACCTGCCGACACAACACATCATCTTTAGAAACAGGGTCTGGTTGTACATATGGCTTACACATGTGTAATATTTACACACATATATACATGTACACACACACTGGGCCCTCACCCAGATGTATGGACCAGCCTCAGCCAAGATCACTACAGAACAGTAGTTATTCTGAAACACAAGGTGCTCCACACCAAAGCTGTTTACCAAGCAAACAGGTGCCTGGTAAACAGTGTCTCTGAGGAGGTAGTGGACATATTGGAGGACTTTAAAATTCCACTCAATAAGATCAGTGGAGTTACAGCGGACGAGGCGGAAAATCTGGACGTGGCCATCAGGAAACTGGGACTTTTGAAAATACGGTGCTTTCCTCACACTTTCAATTTGGCAGCACAAAAATTCACTCCCTCTGAGTGTGCGGCCAAAATTCAGTCAGTGGTAGTCTTTTTTTTAAAAGATCTTCAATGGCCCACACTGTCCTGAAAGAGAAGCAGCAGCTGCTTGGTAAGAATACAATTCAAATGCTAATCAATTAGTTGTACTTTTTTCAAATATTTTCAGAACATATATTGTGCAAAATTTGTTTTAAGAAAATTCAATCTCTCAATTTTTGATGCTGTTTACCGCTCCAAGTATTATACACATCCTTTCCATTAAATTATAATCCTAAACATTATTTCCATCATGTTTACCCGTTGCTCGGGTGTTTTCGGCTAGAAATATTCATTACAAATTAGTTTTTCTTCCACTGCATTAGATTAATCAAAATATACTATCATTAACATTTTCCGCTGTGTTACAGTTAAAATTAAAAGGTTTTCATGGTGTAGGTCATTTCGACAGTCATGTTTTCCTCGTCTTTTTGCGCCAGTTCTCCCAGCTGATATGATCTAACACAGAGTTCTTCCTCCAGATGTTTTCCTCAGCTTCCTGTGACCATCCTGACAGCTGATGTGATCTAATGACACTGTGCGTCGGCCATTTTGAAACAGCACCACGGTCGGTCGACAGCGCCTGGCGGACTGATTACACATCGGGAAGAAGCATCGAGACAAAACCCCCAATCATAAGTTACAAAAACAGAAAAGCTGCAAAATTGCATTAAACTTTAAAATGAGTAAAATCTTAACGTAAGGGGAGAAGCTAACTTGTTTCTAACACGGGGGCAAATTCTGGATTAAAAAGTTAAAAAAGTTCTACCAAGACCCGGTTCTACCTGTGTGTGGTTCAGGTGTGCAGCTGGATCGAACCGGCTGCGGGTGTTTGCGTTTCACAGCTGATGGGCTGTTTATGTCCAGCTTCGCTGAGATTTCAGCGACCATGTTCACTCTGCGGACTTTCTCTCTGAAACTTAGTTTGCGGAAGTTTAAAGTACCGTGTCCCGAAGCAATGTGGGTTTAAAAGTCAGTGATAAGTGTCGGCGTTCAAGTGTGTGTCGAGGGGTGATCAGCGGCCTGTGGCGGGTTGGGGTGTCGGAGTGTTAGCCATGGTCCTGATCAGCCCCGGACAGCGCCTTCTTCTCCACCTCATTGCCTCCATTTTCCTGAAACTGCTGCAACTTTGTAGCCGCTGCACCGCCACTAAAACCCACACCGCCCAGCTCCGAGCCGCGCACTCGGCACTCCGCAAACTTACCGGACCCTCAACTCCGAACTTTCAAGAACTTTCCCGAAGTTTTTTCCTCTTCTGTTGGTTTTTTTCTTCGACGAACGGCGCAGGGAGAAAAGTGGACAGAAGTTTCCACACATTCCTACACAGCTACGTACAACTGTGACGTCATTACGTCGCTGCTATAGCTGGGCGTGTTTGTGGACCGTGTCAAAAATATATGTTTCACGGAAATGTGTTTGGTCAAGGTTGGTCCGAAAACCACATTATTATTATTATTATTATTATTATTATTATCATCATTATTATCCCCAGTTATCTATCACCAATGGCAGCATAATTGTGTAAGACCCCTAAACTAGTCCACTAGCCTACTGGTTTTTTTAACTGAATGTCCGAGACAGGGAGTCAGCGGTCCAGTTGGTGGATCTGAGGCAGCTGGACTCAGTCAGAATAATCAGAACATGGACCAAGGATTTTGCATAACATGAGAAGTCTCACATACACAGTTATTCAGTTAAAATCCAACATCGGACTCTAATAAATGGCTCATGGTGCAGAACTTGACAGGTTATCAGATCTGTTTAATTTGACTCTTGAAGCATAAACACATTGAAAACCTGCTGGTTGCAAAAAACTAAAGCATTTCCAGAGATTAAGAAGCTGAATTAATACTTGTTAATTTATTTAGGAGGAAGACTAAGACTGTAGAACTCAGGCAAACGTGTTATAATTTTCTGATCGATATTTAATGAAACAACACCGTTTTGCAGTCACTCTGCACCATCTTTAGTATACATATCGAGTATGAAACTTTAGTATTGTGTATTGTGAAACCTTAAATTATAACCAACAAATTACAAATTTAAGGTGATAGCTACAAGTTTCATTCCTCCCTTCACTTCCCACCTTCAATTCTACTGGTTGAATCCTTTTATATTGCACACCTTAGATGATCTGTGGATGTATTGTTTTTGAAACAGTAATTGTTTTGATGAAAAAGATGTAGCTATCATCTTTAAAGGTCTGTAATTGGCATTATTTCTGTGAGAGAAGCTGATTTTGGGCGTGTTGATGCCCTGTCACAAAGGTGATCTGATTCCACTTAAAACCACTCTATCCTCCTCATTTATGAAGATTCTCACTGTTGCCCCTACCTGAGCTGCCACCTAACCATGGTGCAGTTTGAACATTCTGAAGATCTTTGGAGCTTTGTTGTCACAAAGAGTTTATGCCCCTTTATGCCTCTTGGAGGGACCATACCAAGCGCAGCTCAAAGACCCTTATGAGGAGTACAAACAATGGAACTAAGTTTCCCTTGCCATCATGAGGATTACTCGGGCCACTCTGCAGCCAGGCCTGGAGGTGGGGCATGGGGGCAAGTGCCTGGTGGCTGGGCCTTTGGGCCAGCCGTACAAATGTGTATCAATGTGTCTAATAATATTATTCAGTAGGCAGAATATTTGGTAGAGCATGGCACTACGTGGATTCTTTGATGAGTTCTAGTCAACGCTTGTTCTGAAAAATAACAGACGAGTTCTCAGAGTGAGCTGAAGGACTGCTCGCCACCGACTGCTGCTCTGACCACAGAAACACACTTTCGTCGTGTTGCTGCCTCCTTTTGGGAAGGGATCAAAGCTACAGTCCATTGATAGGATCTCGTCCATGTTTATTTAGATACGGTTCCCCATTATCATTAGTACAAACTGTCATTTTGTTTTACTCTTCAAATATTTTTTTATTTCCAACTAACTACTTACATTAGCCTACTGCCCAATAATGTTAGTGCAAACTGCTGCGATTTAGTCATATATCTACAGTAACATGGTTGAAATAATCTTATGCCTAAAAATAAGAATAACTTTATAGTTTAAACCTGGTCTAAATCTAAACGTTGATTCAACGTCTAAATCAAGGCTAAATATAAACTTCACTGAATATTGATCAATGGTCATTCAAATGATTTAACTCCAACATTTGGATCCTAGTTGTGCAATAACAGATAGGTCGGTATTAATTACTTAATGAATTTCATTCAAGCATCTAGATTTGGTCTAAAAGAGAAGTTATTATGAGGTCTTGATTTAGACGTCTAAATTGAGTCAAAATCGAGTCTAAATCTAAACCTTACCGTAAACTGATCAGTGACCGTTAGAATGATTTAAGTCCATACTTGGACACAAGTTGTGCAAACATGTTGGAAACACCCCATTTAAATGAGTTCTGTCGGTTCCTCACTAATCAAGCCTTAGTTTGACGCTCCAATCTTTCCTTGTAATACACATGATACTCAAAAGAAAAACTCCACAGGATCCAGAGGTTCAGTTTAACAGTTTACTTAAAACTTCGAAAACAGTACAGTCTCCATAGTATAAAAATAAAAATATTGAAGTCGAAATTGTTACAAATAGAAAGAGAGAGGAGAGAGGTCAAAAAACTGTGCGGCTCTACTTCATGCTTGCCTGACTGTCTGGCTTTATGAAACACCCCTGGAGGTAAGTCAGGCTTGACCTTGATCAACAACAGATGATTGGGTGTTAAGGCCTCTAAATTATGGAGGTCTGATGATGCCTTTGTGATTGGCCTACTGTTTATGACTGCCTCAGCTTCACAAAGTAGGGTGTGGAGACTTTCTTCATCCAAAATCTGCTCCTTTACAGTGACACTGAGGATTTTTCTTACTGAGTGGATTAACCGCTCCCAGCTTCCACCGTGGTGAGAACCTGCCGGGGGATTAAAATGCCACTGAACACCTTTCTGTTGCAAATGTGTCTCAATCTTGCTGGTGTTCCATTCTTTGATCCATTTCTTTAGTTCACTGTCAGCAGACCGGATTTTTTGTTCCATTGTCTGAATACATCTCTCTGACTTGCTCCTTCCTGGCAAGAAATCTTTTTATTGCATTGAGACATGCATCAGTGTAGAGTGAGGATACGACTTCTAAATGCACGGCTTGTATGGCGAGACATGTAAAGATGACGCCGTATCTTTTTACTTGTCTTCTTCCTCTTTTTACTTGGAACAGGCCAAAATAATCAATCCCAACTCTTCTGAAAGGAGGATCATCAGGTAGGACCCTGCATTTTGGGAGATCTGCCATAAGTTGCTTGCCAGTAGTTCCATGTTGTCTTTTGCAGATGACACACTAAAGGCCCATTTATGCTCGACGCAGATGACGGATACGCACACGCATGGAAACTTTCGTCCGTCTTCTGCGTCAATTTCGTGCTTTATTGGTGCGTTTTCAGGCAGAGTTTACAATAAACTCAGCACTGCCGCTTAGCGGAGGTTAGCCGTAATAACAGAAACGAAGCATGAAGACGTTTTGAACTGACGCCCCAAATTACGTCCGTCAGGGAGCATAATTGGGCCTTTAGAGAGAAACCTTCTGATGACTCCACTGGCTCTAGGTACCCAGAATCTTTGACGTAACCGTGCCAACATGTGATTTCTTCCTGCATGAGCTGTAGTGTCATGGATGTGTCTCAGCACAAGTGCAGTGATGTGTGAGTTTTTGGGCAAGATGGCCGGCTGTTTGGAATCATCAGGCATTACGGCACGGCTCAACCTTACAGTGACTCGGATGACTCCGTCTTGGAGCAATGGATTTAACTTAACTGCTTTTCTTTACTTTCAGACATTCCTTTAGCATAGTCAAATCTTCCTTGAAACTTTGCTTTTCACAGTACTTCACTATCTCTGTTTCTGCTTCTGTCAAGTTGTGACACGTGAGGCTCTTTACTTTGAACTCTTTCTTGAACTCAGTCATCTTGCCTTCTCTGCCAGCTCTTTAAGCACATCTTTCAACTTTAGAAACCAGGCAACAGCACGTTTTAACTGCGTCCAGGAAGAGTAGTGGTTCATCAAGTAATCTATGGAAGGCAGTATTACTGGAGCGAGAAACCCCAACGGGTCAAAGATGGAGCAAACGAGGGAAAGCAGGCCTCTCCGAGTGTGTGGTTGTTAGAGTAGTTCATTTATTATCAGTTATTATATTATCTGACCCATTGAGTGTTTACTCACAGTCACCACTCTATAGTCTTTAGCATATGGTATGCACAGCTGGGAAGCTGGGAAGCC
>JAVQJG010238214.1:0-33308 GCA_036024015.1 Craterocephalus amniculus | reverse complement strand
ACTGTATATGTCACAAGTAATATCAAATTAATCATCTCTTAAAGGTAAAAGTAGCTCAACGACCGAGTGTGCACATAAACAAATGCCTTGGCTGTCAGGAAGTTTCCGGTCTAGATGTCTACTTTCAAAATAAAAACTATCATACTTCAGAGAATTTTTGTTGTGTTTGTTTTTTAAGAAACATATAAGGAAATGTTGATATTTGTAAATGGCATCCTTTGAAAAAGGAAGTAGAGATTGGAAATAGTAAACCCATCATTACAACTAACATTATAGTTTTAAAAGTAAGAAAATTTTTGTCTTGTACTAGTGAGTAGACGTGTTTGTGTTTTATTTTATTTTATATTAACAATTGTTTGTGGCAGTGGTGGCCTTTATTGAAGGTAGCTGGACATGGAAGGGGGATATCGAGCAGTGAGTTGGATGCAAGGGGCACCAAGGCTGGGACTCAAACATTTTTTCAGCATTGCCAGCCTTTAAATTTGTGCAGTTGTCACACCTGGCGGTTTCATGAATTAGACTAGAATACATTTTTAATACCGGAGCTACGCATTTGTAAGAAATGTGTGTCATGTTGGGGCATTTTTGCTCAAAGAAAAAAAAAAATGTAGGTGAGAATATTTATTTTTGAAAAACTCTTATTATGAAGTCCGTAACCGGAAGTGGGTTTGTTTTGCCGCTTGCGGAACAGCGCACCACCGCTCCTGCTCTCCAGTCATTGCCGCTCACACAGAACTAGCAGTCGCTGCAACGAATGGACGCGGACGGATGGAAGCGATATCACCAAGGATTTGTGTTCCCTACTGTTGAATTAGCCTTATTTTGGATGTAACGAGGATTTTATAACGAGGGAGGATTTCAGTCAGCAGAAGTAACGAGATAGTTCTTTTTCTTCTTCTTTTTCTTTCTTAAAGTCGAAACGCTTCCCCTTTACCCCCGAGAGGAACAGATCGATCGCCCGTTGTATGAAAAAGGGCGTGTGTTCGGGGGGGTGAAGGCAGTTTTCACCATTTAATGTCGGCATATATGGTGTTTTAGGTATTTTATATAGTTTTTTAAACACCATCTGGGTCTGAAGGACGCGGACGAGGATGGGATGCACGCTGAGTACCGAGGACAAGGCGGCGGTGGAGCGCAGCAAAATGATCGACAGGAATCTGCGGGACGACGGGGAGAAGGCAGCCAGGGAGGTCAAGCTGCTGCTGCTCGGTGAGCTGGGAGGCTGGGGGGGTCCGCGAACTTAGAAAAAACGTTGTGGGGAGGACACACCCAGCCATTAAAATAACATTGGGGTAGCTTATTTTGTTTTTGATCAACAGCATTTGTTTAGAAATTGTTAGGAATCCCCATTCCTTGTTAGCATCACTTAACTTTAAACGTGGTGATAAGCCTACTCTTTACTTTTAAAAACTGCAAGTAGGCTATCAGCCATAAACATTAGTTAAACTGTCCCAAATGGTGTGTAATTAACTATTTTAGTAGACTTTGTAACATCATGTGCACGTTTCAGCCCTTTTCCCCCCTTTCCTGCTGCTGTTTAAACCATTCAGTCTTTTTTTCTGTTTCATTTGTATTGACTAAATCCTCTCAACAATGGCACATTTCCTCTCGTCTGGGCCGGTGGATTGCAGTGAAAATAGGCCCACGGCTCATTAGGGGCCCAGGCCTCACTCATTGTGACTAAAAACTGTTGCCTCGCATCATTTTTCTGCTGCTTTAAGCTGCATTTCTGTACTGACCTGAACTCCTGCTGCGGGATCAGTATTATTATTATGTACAGGTTTCAGGTGTATGGAGCCACATTTAATATCACATGTGCCTGTTTTTGCTTTAATCCTCAAGTAGCAAAGAAATAACAGTGATAAAGCGGTCAGCTAATGCCTGATTTTTAACTGGGAGCTGGATAAACATGAGTAGTTAAACTCGATTGGCATTGTTGAAGTTAAATAACCGAGCCGTGGTAATGACATCACACGCTGATGTAGAGATAGTTGCCTCATGACCCTTTCATTACTCTCAGCAATAGCCAATTTTGCCTGCCCTTTGTGTAACCAAACAATTTTCAAGTCCATGCCTGAGAAACCAACAGGCGTGGGCTATTATTTAAGTAAACTCATCTACCCTCTGGAGTCAACCTCACATGTTATTTAAATGCCAAAAACCCACTCACCGCACCTTTTGGCTTGTTATTATTATCTGGGCTCGCTTTCATCACACTTTTAGCCACCCCTGTGGTGTAAATCGCTATCCTTGAAACTACGAACTATAGGTGAAAACTTTTCCACCGGCCCCTCAGGTGGCTACCCTCGGGGGAATGTTGACATGCACACACATGGTATGTGGGTTACCGGAGCACAAACTGCGAGTGTATCAGCAGCAGGCAAACGCCTGACAGACGGCACATAATAACTGCTCTCAGCAGCCTTTGTGGCTGTAGTTAGGAGCCTGAGTGAGATCATTTGAGTCCCCCCCCTGCAGCAGAAAACAGGATAAACGGTGGTCATTGAACGCATTTTCGGAGGATGAGAAGTTGTGATTTGGTTAGACGGCAGGCATTTGGGAGGAATGTAGATATTTTCTTGTTAAACGTAAACACATTCCTGGTGCGCTGCAGGGCCAGACGGGGCTTGCTGAAGGAAAGCGAGCACGTTGGGTCACGTTTCCGAAGGCTGGAACCCGGCCTTGCTTTGGCACCAACCATGTGCCGCTGCTGAACCCGGCCCCCAGCCTGCTTTTCTGCTTCCAGGTGATGCGGCGCCTCGTTGCCGCTATTTCCTGCCATTTGTGTTTGATCCGTTGGCTGCGGTAGCCAGGTAACCCACTCAGGCCGGTCAGGTTACAGGCGGGCCGGGATGCCAGGAGAAAGGCAAAGAAGGCTGTAAGATGAGAGCGCTGCTAATGACTGGAGCATTAAAAATGTAGCCGCTTAGAGCCGAGCGAGGTGTTTTTACTTGTTTACTTTGCAGATAAACAATCATGGAAATGTTTTTGGGGTTGCTGATTGCCAAGCTACAGGAGGAGTTTGTTTCCCCTCGAAACGCTCTGTACATGGCTGGTTTTTCTCCTCTGGGGCTGGAAGTTATGTTCAGAGTTTGCATGAAATAAATGAGGTGCGTACACCTTCAGGTTCAAAACCTGCTGCCTCACACAGCCGTCTTTCATCAAGGTGAATCTCAACATATTCTTGATTAAAACTCTTTTATTTCTTTGATCTCCAGGACCCAATTATACTTCTATTCATATCTACAAGCTAAAATAGATTAAATCTCTCCAGCCTAATTAATCTTTCTATAGTTGGAATGCAACTGAGGGAAGGATTTATTAATAATCCATCCGCTTTGTCATTTATTCTCCTTTTTTTCCCACATTTCCTACTGGATGTTACTTGCGTGGCGACTGCTGGTCAGGAGGCGTCTTCTCGCTTGACCCTTAAAACGCTGCTACATCACTGTTGCCCCCTGAGCACTATCGCAGGTTTTGTCAACAGTTTCTCAGGAACAGTAGTCTTTAACTCTGGGGGGTAAATTGTGATGGATGATGAGAGTTTTTCAGACATTTATGTCCTCTTTAGGAGGTTTACAATCCAGCTGTAAACTGTAGTGTGTGTTCAGAGACTCTAGGTAAATGCACAATGAATAATCCATGAAAACACCATTATTTATCACATTTTGAATTAAAAGTACATTACTACTATGTTGCTTCTATGTTTTCTTCCGGCCTCTTCCTGTTAAACTTTCCACCAATCAGAGACCTTAAATTGATGGCAGTGTCCAATCAGGAGCAGCTAAAGATCATGAGCTGAACAGAAATAATGGTCCTCTGTGGCAGGAATAAAGCCAAGAACCTGAGGTGGAGTTGGGAGGACAGGAGTAGATGCATCGGCTGAACATCGGTTTCGGACAATTTTGCCCTGTTAACGGCCATCGGCAAATAAAAATGACATTTGTTGATGTTTATATATACAATATATATATATATATATATATATATAATTTATTTTATTTATTTTCAAAATTTTTCAGAAAAGAGTTTGTCATTAACTTAAGTTATGACAAACTCTTTTCAATGTCAACTAGACATTGAAAAGAGCTGTCATCTCTTCACTGTCAGCCACAAAGTGACATTAAAGGTTGTTTCTGTTTCATAAATTGGTCTGACTGAGTTTGAGCTCATTCAAGGATCGAGTGATGAAGAGCGGAAACATTTGTACGTTTCCGTGGCACAAAAGAAGTAATAAATAGCAAAAAGACTAAACATTAGCCATCGCCCAAGATGTAATGTTAAACATCTGTATCTGCCCAGAATTTCTCAATCGATGCGTCCCTAGATAGGAGGGAAATGGCAGCATAAATAAGTGCAAATGAGGAAAAAGTGCAAAAATGTAAATGGTTTCAATGTATTTTTTTTCCCGAAAGCCGCGACTTGAGAGAAAATCTTCAGGTTCGGCCGCTGTTGATCTGTATGTTGTTTCTACATTAGGGCAGCAACTAGCCGTTATTTCACTAGCCGACTAATCTGTTGATTATTTTTTAATTTGTCACGATTTTTTCCGTCACAACTGAGCTTCATGTTGCTGCAGCTCTTTCTACGACCCCGTGCATGTTTTACCCCACTCCCCTAATCAGTCGCATGATGTTCTGAAGTAAATTAAACCAATGACTTCTGAACCAGGTGAATGAGAAATTTAAGCTTAACAGTTTCCTCTTAATTTAGTTTTATACACCCAAACTCAGCTATGGTGTCATATCCAAATCATGCAAAATTTGGCTTAAAAGGGGAACAAAATTGTAAATTATTTTCGTTTTACAATCAAAAGTGAAAAAAGCCTGTTAGGACATTATAAAAGACCCCCTGGCCCCCCAGTACAGGGAACTGGGACCCTGCCATGACTTCCAGTCACATGATTAACCTCATTTAAGAAACTTTTTAGTAAGGAAATGTATTTCTGGTATGTATTTATTTTTATTTGTTACTGAACTGTTCTTAGTCTGATGCTTAAACCCACAGACTAAAACTTAGACTAGGTCGGACGATTAACTGTCAGCATTTCCCACCGACTGGGACACGTTATATTTTAATGATGCGAGATGTGCTGCTGTCATCTTAATAATGTTTCCGTTAGCAGAAGCTACTCATTCTGTCTCTAATCTTAAAATGGTTAGTTAGTTAGCAGTATGGTTAGCAGTGTCAGGCAAGCTGCACGTCTGCATTATTTATTAAATACTTAAATTTCCATGCAATGATGAACACCGTCTTGCAGTACGCAGCCTGTTTCCTGTAATGTAAACAAACACGTAACTCCTCTGTAATGCTAACTTTGCCATCCGGGTGCTGTAGTTTCAGATGAATCCTACGAACTTTTCTTGTTCTGGTCAGACTTTATGATGCTTTATCTGTTCATTTTACATCATTTAATACTCAATCTAACAGCTGAGGATGTCCTGAAAACATTTTTACTTTTTTTAAAAACGGATCTTAAATGTTAAAAAAACACACAAAAAAAAAGGGCTCAGAGTTTGAAGTGTTAAAGACAGACAAGAGTAGCTAAATTGCTTGCATCCCTGTATTGGCATGGGGCATCGGTGCAAACACGGTGAATAGCTCTCTCTGTGTCAGAGTGGTGTGTGTGGGAAACATTCTCATGGAGGTCGATTTAGCTTTTTGGCAGATCGATCCCTGTGATTAACTGTGGTCGTTTCCCCCAGCGGGTAACACCACTCAGCGGCTCCTGGAATCTGCCATGAGTGACTCATAGTTAAATCAGCCCAGAGGGAGAGGGAGAGAGAAAAGAGGAATTGGATAGTGAGTGAGAGGAACAATAAATCCTAGAGGGAAGATGACTGTGGACGCCTGCGAGAATGTGAAAGAGGAAGAAGTGTGAAGCTGAGCAAGAATGGAAAAAAGGAGGCGAGAGGAAAGGTCGACGGTGCCGGCTTCATGCTGCTAATGTGGCGTCGCTAATTTGCTCAGAGCATCGGGCCAAACTCCAGTCCTTGGGTTGCTTACCTCCACCCGGCCTAAACCCCCACCCCACCCATGTGTCATGGAGGAAGGCTCAGGTACCGCTCCTCATCATCCTCACTGGGCTCTCGCTTCGGGGAGGAAGATGCAGCGGTGAAATGTGTTTGTGTTGGGGAGATAGAAGCAGCTCTGTTGTCTGTGAAACAGAGGGGGGGGGGGGGGGGGGAGCTTAAATATTCCTAAAATAGTTTGAAGGGCCAGAAACTGAAAGCAGCTGCTCCAGCGGTTGTGGCTCTGCAGCAGCGCCTGCATCAAAGCGGCGGGTGTGTAACGTGACTCCGCGCCAGGAGTGATGGGTCAGGGAAAACCCTGGAAGGCTGCGGTCTGACGCCACGCCCCAATGATGTCACCAGCATCTCACCGAGGCTGGGCTCAACCTGAGCTGCAGATTGATGGGGCTGGTTGGGCTGCAGCCTTCGGGGTTAGCATCGGTGTGGTTTGGTTTTGTTTTCTACGAGATGTTCCCGTGTCTCACCCACGCACTTCAGCTTAAAGCAGGCCCCGTCAAACTCATTTTGTTCAGGGGCCATTTTAATCTGGAAATAACAAAAACTTCATTTTTCCCTTTTTTAGTGTAAAGAAGTACAATTCACCTCGTTTAATGGTCTAAACCTTTAGAAAACACTTCCATGCATCCACACGGAGCCACCCGGCCATGGCCTGCAGGGATCCAGCGCTCTGTTCGGCTTCAAAGCACAAGGAGCTGGCTCTGAACCGACCCCCCACCTCCAGAGTGCACCAACACATGAGTGGTGGCACATAATAAGAATAAAGTGTCCTCAGGTCCCGTAATGCTGAATAAACTTACAGCATGTTATTCTCATGCTCCTTTCAGAAGAAGGAGCTAACGTTAACAAAAGCTGTATCTCGCATGTTTTCTTTTTTTGTTTGTTTGCTTCAGCAGCCGCGGGGAAAGTGGAACTAGGTTAGGCGGTGGGTTCATTATGCAAGAGCCCGCCATCTTGTCTCTGACCGAATCACAAGGTGGCTTAAGCGGCTGATGTCACAATACGATCCCACTTCCTCTTTTTGGGTTTCTGTAGCCGAAGGGGAAGTTGTGGGCGCTTCACTCAGAGATTCGCCTCAGACAAGTGGTTTGAGGACTCTTACCGAGCAGAAATGGGCTATTAGTCATGATTGGCATCGATTGGAAAATACTAGATCTGATGCAGCTGACGGTAATGAGCATTAGAGCGTGTGTCCAATGAACGTGGTTTATGGGGAAGTTGTGGACGGGATGCTGCATCCATGAAGTCTCCGGTGACTGAGCTGTCCTGATAAAATCATCATCGTTTGTCTCTCCATCCCTCCTGTCGTCATGTTGTGGTCGAGAAATGCGGCGTCGGCCTGACGAGTCGACATCACGGAGCGAAGCCGAAGCGTTCACAGTCGCAGCACACGGTCGGCTCATACAAGCCTGCATTCAGTGGAAATGAAACCAGAGCAGAGCTTGTCATAAACCAGTCATCTGAGCCAGCCTCCTGGCTTTAAGAAGCCAAACACTCCTTTTTCTTGTCTGCTTTTAATGCTTTTTTTTAAAATCTGCTGATCAGAGTGGAAATAAAAATGTAAGATTCCTGCGTCTCCTGAACTAACCGCCTCCTTCTGTCTGTTTCAGGCGCTGGTGAATCCGGGAAAAGTACGATTGTGAAGCAGATGAAGTGAGTTCATCGCATTACCTCTGCAGTTGTCTGTTCAGACATGCATGGTGACACAACCCACACAAAGAGGGGGGGGACATTTTCCACAACACAAACAGTGAGCGACAGCCATCATGTTTTTCTGGCCTCTCTGCTGGTGACGTTGGGTTCTCACAGCGCACACAGGTTGCACGAACAAAGCTGCAGGTTATATTAACGCAGACTGATCATAAAGCGGCTGCTCGTCTGCACAGCCAGTGGACACAATCATCATCAGACACGCACGTGTGAGGAAAAACAGCTATTCAGCTTTATGAAGGCGTTATCAGTAAAAGCCATAAAGTTACTGCAGGGACGGTTACAGCTAATGTAAGCTAGGTCCTCCTCTGCTCTGTTTTCCAACAAATCCAATTAAAACATCAAACAGCAGTGGGTTGATTTCACTAAGAACAAGAAGCACGAACCTGCCTGGTTTGTGTTATTTAAATGTGAAGTGAAACACTTTGTGTCTGCAAATTACGGCGACAGGTGGAGAAAACATTTGCTCCAGGTCTCACCGTCAGACTCGTGGCAGTTGTCGCTTTTCACACGAGGTCCGTTTCCACGGGCAGAAAGAGAAACACGGCGATATCAGACCAGGCAGCAGCAAACACCACGACCTGCTTGTTAATGTGTTTAAGTTCAATTTCAGTGAAATAAATAGTAACGGTTTCTCCTTTCTGTATAGTGAACTATAAAGGAACTTTTCTATTTTTTAAAATCTGGGTTTGTGGTCTAAACAAGAAGTTATTTTTGGCTGGAACAGCTAAAATCTTTCATAAACAGCTCTTAGATAATAAAAAATGTAGATAGAAATGATTTTGCTGCTTTTAGCTGGTTTTACATGGGAAGTGAGGACATGATAGAAATATTAATCTCCTTGTTTCTTTCTGATTGGCATTTGCTTCATAAACAACGTCCTAATGAGTGAATTTTCTGAGTGTATGATCGTTTTTCTGTTCACATTTCTGTAGTGAGTATAATGATGATGCCCCCAATGCCCCGAACAATACAGCATGGAGGCCAGGGTGTTTGTGGTAAAAGCAGCCCTTAGAATAATCTGCTGAGTTGTGCGTGAGTGATGGTAGCAGGCTGGTCTTCTTCCTGCAGGATCATCCATGAAGCCGGCTACTCAGAAGAGGAGTGTAAGCAGTACAAGGCCGTTGTCTACAGCAACACTATTCAGTCCATCATCGCCATCATCAGAGCCATGGGGCGCCTTAAGATCGACTTCGGTGACGCTGCGAGAGCTGTGAGTGGCAGGAAGCGGTTCATAGTGATAGAAATGTGGTGCGAATGAATGTTTCTGGGGTAAAAACCAAAGCATTAAAAGTGTTTTAATATCTCTGTTCCTTTAAACATAACAGTGGCATTTGATCTTGATTATAATGGCGATGTAATGACTTTACTGATTGACGACCCCCCTCCCAGGATGACGCCCGGCAGCTGTTTGTGCTGGCAGGCTCTGCAGAGGAAGGCTTCATGACAGCCGAGCTGGCCGGTGTCATCAAGCGGCTCTGGAAGGATGGAGGTGTTCAGGCCTGCTTCAGCCGCTCCCGCGAATATCAGCTCAACGACTCGGCAGCATAGTGAGTCACACGCACAAACAACCGAGTAAACAACCGGCTCCATAATGGCCAGGTTCGCCAGAGCTGAGTCATCCGCAGGGAGAGCTGGACGCTCGGCGATGGTTCTGTCAAACTACTGACATTCCTGTGCGGATACTTGGAGTTGCTGTCGGCTGCACAGGGATCAGAAAGCTGCAGCCTCTGTCTGGACTTTCACATGGTCAATATTTGCCCTCCTCTGCCGAGACTCTTTAAGCTTTGACCCGAGTCTGCAGCACGGGGACGTCTGCCCCGCGCTGAAAGAGAGCAAAAGTTGCACTTCGAAGTTCTCTCTGCCGCCGCAGCGCTGACCTATTTTCTGTTTGCTTGTTGGAACCCAGCACATGTTGTGCAAGAACTTGTAGTACTAAAACAAATATAATCACAAGGCAGCTCCTGGGTTGTCGGAGAAGAAAACAAGCCTTGTTTTTCTGCCACACAGCAGCCCGTCAGTGCAGTTTATTTCTTATGAAGCCAATTAGTTTATAGTTTATGTGGAATTTATGTGGATGTTGATGAAAATGACATAAAAACACGGCACGCACTCGCTCTGGATTGTAACAGAAGACAGAGTATTCATATTAGGGACGGGCGATATATCGAGTACATGTATCCTGATATGTTTTACTGATGAAATATAAAATGTGCATACATGGAACATGGAGCAAAATCCAGAAATCTCTCCTGCACCCATGCATGTTGTGTCAGGAGCAACGGGAAGAAGCATGGAGCTGTTTTCACGTAGCATGGCGTGTAAATACATACCGCTAGTTTACTAGTATTACACTAAATGTGAGACAAAATGTCAGCTTTAACCAGCAAATGGCTGAGGTTCCTAGGAAAACTCCTAAGCAGAAACATCAGAGCAGACGTCATTATTAGAGCAGATATTTCTCCATGGCTGGCCTGTGCGTGTGCAGCATGTAGAGACATGATGCAACGTATTCACATGTCACCATGAGAACAAGGTAATCATGATCAGGCTGGTTAGGTTTTATACTGTAAAGCTGCTGTAGAGGAAAGAAGCCTGGGATCACTTCTGCTGTGACCCGATGCAAAATAAGAATAACCTAAATAATAAGATGATATCTCAATATAAAATGACTGAATGAAAAATATATAACATGTTAATTGAGTAATTATTAGATAAGATAAACTTGATCTTCTGTGGCTGGTTATTGTTGATGTTGGTGTCATGGAAACGCTGCTTTTTACTCAGTTTATGAGTTCAAGATAAAGAAGTTTGTTTTACAGTGAAAAATCTTAATGACGTTAAATTTAGTGGAGTGACTTAAATACTACTGGTGTCCTTTATGCACAATAATGTTTGATTTAACTTTTTGAAAAAAGTCACATTGTCTTTACATCTGAATGCCTACTTTTATTTTAATTACTACACATGTATGCCTAGATACAAACATACATATCCCATCTTTTTATTTCAAAGCTTTTAGTGATAAATCTCATTGTTAAGCAGAAAAATTTAAGGATTAATTCAAAATCCATGTATTGTTACTTTCTGTAACTTTCTTGCAGAAGGAAAGTTCTGGTTTACAAACACTTAAAACATATAAACTGCCTTTACCAGCAGTTTAAACACAACCAGCTAAATCTAAAAAATCATATTAAAATAATGTATTTATTAGAAAAAAGATGAAAATTTCATAATTTATTGGTTAAAAGAAAACAAATCAGCTGAACAAGGCTTCTGATGAGTTTCCTGGTGACAGACCAGGCTGTGAGGGGTGTGTTACTGGAATTCATGCAACACCAGGTCATGTCAGCGCGGCTCGTTCTGAATGCTGATGCACGACGTCGGCGAAGGACCGGAAGAAAACCGTGCAGTAAAAAATAGTTCCCAGTGTTAAATATTAATGCACAGATGCACGCCTGTCCCGATCCATACACTCACCTACATGTACGTACACAGAATACCACTTCCAGCATCCCTCCGGAGGGACTCATCAAGCTCTAACCCAGCCTGCTTCACAGGCAGCTTCTGAATCAGACCCACGTGGGGATCTCTCTCACTGTTGTTTAGCTGTTGCCTAGGTTACCATCTCTGACGTATAAGATGGTCGGGTCAAACAGAGTACTTGCAAATTTCTTTCTGGGCTGTAGGAGACGGTGTTGCTTCCACATCTTCCATAAGTTCAGCAACGATGAAAAGAGAGGCTAAGTATTCGGATGAACGGAAACTTAGGCGTTAGTAAAAACATGAAGCTTGTTTTATTAGTCTGCTTGTGAAAAACATTGGCAGGAGGAATTAAAAGGGGGGGAAAGGTACGGATTCCCTTCATGTGTTTCCAGTAGCTGCTGGATCATGAGGGAGCTGGCGGCCTCCCCCGCAGGTACCGTGTTTGGCTGGAAATGTGGGACAGCCCCCCGGACAGATGGCTGGTTCGTTACAGGCCTCACACGTAGGGAGTTTCCAGCTCTGCTCCGTATTGCGGGAGTGTGGGAGGGACCCGAGCACCCACAGGGAACCCACCAACCACAGAGAAAACAATGCTGCCCCCCCACTGACACAACCAAGGCTTGGATTAAAAAACCATTGTGTGTCTACACAGCAACGTGCATGAGATGTGACTCCTTTCTTTCTTTCTTCGCTCCTTTTTCTCACCTCCTTTTCTCCTGTGTTTATGCCCCGCCCCCCTCATTTGTCCCCCCCTCTTTCTCAGCTACCTGAACGACCTGGACAGGATATCCCAGGCCACCTACATCCCAACTCAGCAGGATGTCCTGAGGACCCGAGTTAAAACCACAGGCATCGTGGAGACGCATTTTACATTCAAAGACCTGCACTTCAAGTGAGAATTTCTTCCTCATTTAAAAAAACAAAAACTGGATGAGACTCAAAGTGTTTTTACTCAGCGGCTTAATTAGCTCTCCTTCCTGTCCCTGACTCATCCACCGCCATAGAAATTCCCTTTGAACACGTACAGCTGTGAGTTGTGACACAGTCGGTGTGGGTGTTGCGCACATCAACAATGACTCAGTCGTCGTCCGTGAGCGCACACAGGAAGTGGAGGCAGCGGGCTCGGTGATGTCACGATCTGGGGTTTTAGCTTATTTCAGCATCACTGAAGCAGAATTTCCATCTGGTTAAAATGCCGCGTGCAGGCAGTCATTACATGATGTAAAGCAGGAATGAGGCCGCTTTTTTCACCTGTTAAATACTTCCTTTTCTTCTTTAAGCATCACTTATTCATTAATTAATTACTCTGACAAATCCCCGGTGCTGTCTGTAAATCCAAAGTATTTCCAGATGGGAGGCGAGCGGCTCAGTGGAGCAGCAGAAGCCGCGACACGAGCTAAATGAGGCCCTTTGTTGGGCTTATTGACATCTCCCTGGAGCACAGCAGCCATGAGGTGCAGAACAACAACAGTGTAGGAGAAAAACAGGGAAACCGCATTATTCTAGAAATAAAATCACAGCAGTGGAACAAGAAAACATGATGGAAATGCTCCAGCACTTCTCACATTTTAATCATTTTAGGGATTGCCTTTTGATTCTATCTCTTATACACTGATGGTTACTTTGTTTTAGATCAGAATTATGTTTTTATATCATTTTGATTCATGTTTTTCATGATTCATGATTTCATGTTTAAATAGAAAGAAAGCTGCTGAGTGACTTGTTAATTCTCTATCTATACTTTGATTTTATTTATTGCCATTTGTACAAGTTATAAACAGGTTAAAATGGATTAATTGAAATTCTTATGAATGTTCCTGAGTCAAATAACAAACTGCATGGAGACAAAGGCGCATAAGGTAAAGAAACTCAACATTAAAATAAATTACATTTTATAAATAAGCAATGAAAAAAGCTAGTGAATTAAAACCGTAATGAAAACGGATACAAACTCACAAAACTGGGCCAAAATATTAACACACACATTTCACAAAAGGTAGTTTTGTCTGCTGCCAAGAAAAAAAATTAAACCATAAAAAAAATTGTGATACTATTTGCCACGTTTACGTCAGCCAGTCTGTTTTCAGATTTCCTATCAGCATCAGTTTCCTCAACAACGATTGGTGTTTACATTTCGTTTTCCCACACAACACGGTGTACAAGTGCAGATGAGCCTCAGTGAAAAAGGATCCCCTGTCTTCTGCCTTTTATTGGCTTCGTATCAAGGTGTCATTCTCTGAGCTCAGAATAAGCGCAGAATTCAAATTAGACGTTCAGGGAGATAAAAGTCTAACCCGAGAAACGCGAGGCGCACCAGTGCAACTAAGGAAAGACTCGTTGGCCTTAACACAGGCTGCTTCCAGGCTTTTTCCTCTTTCCACTGTCTAATAAGAAGAAGAAGCCTGCATAGTTCCCCATGCAGACGGCAGCAGCTGCTGAATACATTTACCATGCCGGCTCACCAAACCTAAAACGAGACAGGCTTACAGAAGCCATGCTCTGAATTTTCAACAAGTTTTAACTTCTTTTAGATAGAAAAGTCACAAAAAGTTGTAGAAGGGTTGCAGGCAGATGGGTGGGAAAACGGATAGAAATGTGGGATTTTGCCTTCATGGCTGAACTCTGCAGCTGAAAACGCTGCTTACACGCTTCTGTGGTGACTTCCTGCCAGGATGTTTGACGTGGGCGGTCAGCGGTCTGAGAGGAAGAAGTGGATCCACTGCTTCGAGGGCGTGACGGCCATCATCTTCTGCGTGGCTCTGAGCGATTACGACCTGGTGCTGGCTGAAGACGAGGAGATGGTGAGCGGGTCTGCATGCTCGCTGTGAGAAGGGGACAGACTGAGACATGTGGAGCAAAGCTCAATAACCCTCGTTTCCCTTTTTTTTCCCCTCAGAACCGAATGCATGAGAGCATGAAGCTGTTCGACAGCATCTGCAACAACAAGTGGTTCACAGACACCTCCATCATCCTCTTCCTCAACAAGAAAGACCTTTTTGAGGAGAAAATCAAGAAGAGTCCTCTCACCATCTGTTACCCAGAATATGCTGGTAAGACGGGCAGAGATGCTAATCCGTCACGGGACGGAGACCTTCTGAAAACAAAGCAGGCTGTGGATGTGTGGGGCTTATGTGTCGGGCTATTTTTGACTAGCCGCACCATGAAATCCCTTCTGGGCCGGAAATAGTCCAGAGCATGAATCCCTTTTAAAACCCCAACTTCATTTTTCCGTTCTGGCTTTTGGATCTGATAAAATGTAGAAATGCACACCAGCTGATTAAAAGGATTCAGCCTGAAATGTTTCTGTGTCTCTTAACGGCTGACAGACGTGGACATGTGCAGCCCCGACTCAACAGAGAGCGTTGATTTATAAACTCAGTTTAATTCCCAGTAGAACAGAAACAACATGTCAGATGTTGAAGCTGAGACGTTTCATGGAAAATAGGAGCTGATAGTAAAAAGTAGTTCCAGGCTGATGTTCAGCATCGTGTCTGTAAACATCTGGAATGTGTCCCATTCTGGTCCGATACAGGATTCTATTTGCTTCACAGTCCCGCTTGTTCATCATGATGCTCCAGATGCTCCATCTGGTTGCTTTTCTGCATCACAGAGCTTTAACCTGAATCTGTGGGTTTCCGGGTGAACTGTGTTCACAGTCTCCCTGAGTCCATGCACTGGTTTCCAGTAGAGAATCATGTCGCCAGCATCCAGTTTAGACTCCTGAGCACACAGAGATTCCTTCTAATTCTCTGAATCATTTGATGTTAATTTAAATTGTAGATGAAGAATTTTATACAACTTTTTCTGAACTTTCCACTTTTATCTCTGATTGGTGAACCTCTGTCCATCTTTCCATCTTAGAGACTCTGCCTCTCTGACATGCTCATGTTACTGACCTGTTGCTGATTAACCTCATTAATGGCCAAATGCTCTTCCAGGTGTTTTCAAATTGTACCGATCACTTTTCCAACCTTTTGTTGCTCCTCTTCCAACTTTCTACAGATGTGTTGCTACTATCAGTTTCCACAGTCAGCTCGTATTTTTAATGAAATGATGAAATGTCTGTTTCATCATCTGATATGTTTATGTTCCGCCGGAAATAAAATATGAATTTTTTAACCCATTTAATTATATTGAACTTATATTTTACAATGGCTTTAATAAGTATATGCCTATAAACATAAGTTTAGAGCATATATATATATATATATAATACACGTTGCAAGATGAAGCTCAGCTGCTCCGATCATCAGCTGAAACCTTATAAATATACATTTGACTTCCTGGCTAATCAACTTCCTCCCCTGTCGTCTCTTCCAGGCTCCAACACCTACGAGGAAGCAGCTGCCTACATCCAGTGTCAGTTCGAGGACCTGAACAAGAGGAAGGACACCAAGGAGATTTACACCCACTTCACCTGCGCCACAGATACCAAGAATGTCCAGTTCGTCTTCGACGCCGTCACCGACGTCATCATCAAGAACAACCTGAAAGACTGCGGTCTTTTCTGAGCCCCACCTGTCTCCCCGGTAAGAAGCTCCTCGTCTCGCTCTACAGCGGCCTGTGATGAGGAGAAATGAGTTTTTAAATCATTTGTGTGAGCATAATCCAGCGCGTTTGTCTCCGCATCTCTGGGATCGCTTATTTTCCGCTCCGTGTTGAGCGATAGCAGCGAGGTCGAGGCCTGCAAAGCCTCACACTCATCCCTCCTCCATTTTTTTTCTTTTTTTTTCACAGTTCTTTATTCTCCCTTTTTATCCTCAGGGGGTGGAGCCAGCTTATTGTGCATCTGTGGTGGGGAGGATGAGAGGAGTCAGGAGATCCGTGACGGACCAGTGCTGAACTATACGCCACTTTTAACAGCTTTATTTATGTTTTTGTCTCCGGACTTTTTGAACTAGGGTTACTACATTTGTGTAGGATGTTTGTATCATTGTTGAAGCGTCCATGCAGAACTTCACCCTTTTTTTTTTTTTTTTGTTTTTTTGTTTTTTTAATTGTTATTTTTTATTTTATTTCTTTAAGTTTGTTTCTTCTTTTTTTAGAAAAAGAGGGCGATCACAATGTTTTTCTCTTATTCCCTGTGCCGCCGTTTCCGGAAAAGGAAACTAGATGTTGATGGAAAATGCTCCTTTTCTTCTTTTCCTCCACGCAAAAGCGAAGAAAAGGGGTCCGGTTTGTTGGTACCTGTGCCTTGGCATGCCTTCTTGCAGTCCCCATGCTTGTTCTTTTGCCTGCTGACGTGTTCTAGACATAACAAGATAAACTGTTTTCATATGTTAGTGTTCGCTATCTTCTATGTGCACGCCACAAAGCTATCAGGAGACCGAAGATTTCCCTCTCGGTTAAAGGTACATGGGTCTCCATGGTGACCGACATGTAGCCTCCAACCCCAACCCTTCCCCACCCACCATGATGATGGAGGGCCTCGCGGCTCGTCCCAAAGTACAATACTGAGATCTATATTGTTACATTTACTCTGTAAATCTGGGGCTCTGCTTTTTAAACCGCCTGAGAGTAAATTTTTTCCAATCATTCAGAGTTGTCAGTCGAGGCACCGAGCTTCAAAAATACTCTTGTGTTTGAAATACAGAGACCAGATTAGGCACATTTTACTGTATATTTTAATGTATTTGGAGGAGAGGTGATGGAGTTTTTGGTATTAAGGAGAGAATTAACTGAACTACAGAGTGGATTATTGTAAAGATGAGGAAGATTTAAGATTCAGACGTGTTGGATCATGAGAGTAAAGGAGGCGGCTGTCATGTAAATCAGAGGAGTTGAGATATAAAGGGTCCTGGATCTGTTCATGTAAAAAGAAAAAACTGCCACAACTGTCGACCTATGTGTATGTTCTCCAAGGACGGAGAATCTTTGTAGACTCATCTCCCTTATTTTGCTAATAAAAGCCATTTACAAAGCATCCAGAGTTTCTGAATCATTGTGCACATCTGTGGCTGGCAAGCAGCATGAAAATAGAATTACTCTGCTATTACTTTGATTAGCTGCTAAAGCACATAACAAGATCATGAAATTCATTCCATTTCTGCTCATTTTTACGTTTCTGGACCTTTCCTCCACTCATGCTGCCGTCACATGCTTTCCTAAAAAAGCCAAAGTCAGAAGCCTCTTAAATGTGATCATATGTGTGGGTTTTGTTTTTGTCATTTACGTGAAATGGAAATCCTTTCTCATCAGCTTTCAGTCGCATATGTGGTGCGCTCTGCCACGCAAGCGAACGCTGTTCATTTATTTTCTGCCAAAGACGAGTCTGGCAGAGAAAATCTGAGACTGATGTTGGTTATACACACTCATGTTTGCATATTACAGCTTTAAAAGCTGCTTTTAAAGCTGCTTCCGGAGAAGCACGCAGGATGGGAACCGATGGCGCCTCAGTTTCACTGTCCAAATACAGAATGGCTTTATTTTCCTGTTTACTGATCCCAGATGTAAAGCAGTCATCGGGCTGTCTCTGCATTATCTTTGCATTGTAAATATGCCGTGCTATGGCCTGTGAATGACATCAGTGACTGCTGCCCCTCCTAACAATGCTGCTTCAGATGGGAAATTTGCATTTATTTTACGTAATCTGTGTACTCTGACATAATCCAGAGTCCTCCGCCACTTGGGGGTGAGCATAGCATTTAACAGAGATGTTATTGTGTTAAGTACATGTAGCAAAGCTCATGTCCCTGGCCACCTACACACTGTTGCTCCCAGTTTCCCTTTCGCTCAAGTTTGGTGTCCATCACCAACCAGAAAAAAAACAGATTTTCCTCGAGATTCAAAGGAGAGATTTTGGCTTTTAGAACAAAGAAAATGGACCATTCAGAAACGATGCTAGTACCGCTTTAGCCTCTAGAAGCCTTCATTCTTGACATAATAGATCCATCAAGGTGATAGAAACGTCCTCAGAGCTTTTTCTCCATATAAACGTGACAGCATCACACAGCTGCAAGAAGAGAATTTCCCGTTCCACCGCATCCCAAAGGTGGAATATTGGACTGAGATGTGCTCAGCTTTTGCTATCTGATTGGCTGGTGAGATATTTGAGTTAATAAGTTGTTAAATATGCACCTAGGGAAGTGGATGATGAGTAAATATCAGTGTAGATCTATGTAGTTACATGTCAAGATGAATTTGCTGTATTCAACATTAGATGTGAGGGCCTACAGAGAGCAGAAGATTTGTAACTGACCATCCCCAAACTTCCCCTCTCACATTTGAAATTAGCACTTATGTGTTGGTTTATTGATTAATTTGCTCATAATGTTGTAAGAAGACATTTATGGCAATGTTGGCAAAGTGAGGTCTGACCATTCGCGTGCTCACCAGCTAGCTGCTATCTTTACACCTTAGCTCTTGGCTGGTGGGCCTGCAGGGTTTAGATCTCGTGGATCTCACAAGAATCCAACAGTAACAACAGAAGCAATGTGGCATGGAAAACTTCGGAGACGAATTTGCATATGAGGATCCCTTTAGATAAAAGCTTGGTATATAAATAACAGCCAGTTAGAGTTTTGGCTTCATTTGTTAACCAAATTCTTTTTACAAACCTTTAGGGCAGCCGCGGATGCTGGCAGATTTTTTTCCCATCAGAGGCAGGCTCTTTACTGAACCCCTTTTCAATTTGGTAAGGTAACACGAGCCTTTCTCAGACATCTGAAAGGCTCGGGTACTTGGAGACGATTTGAAAAAGTGGGTAACTTGTTGAATTATAAAGTAAGTCAGTTCAGCTGCTCAGGATAACTCCATACATGTGGAAATGTTCACATAGGTAGGGTTAAAATAATTCTAGATCTTGTAAAACAAGTGAAATACTAAACTTTTCAGTTCCAGATACCTGGAATTCAATATTAAAATTAATATCGATTAAAATATAGAATACAAATACAATGTATATAATAAAATATAATCACATTAAAGATATATTAAGTAAGTAATAGAAATAAATTTATATTTTTTTATTTATAATCTAATAAACTTTAAATAAAGATCTAACTTAATGTTTAAATATATACATGTTTTATCAGTCACAAGTACACAACAAGTATGTAAAATAAAAAAATATATAAATAAAACAAGTAAATAGATCACAAGATTATGTAAATGTGTAACTGAGGCAATATTTAGTTGCAAATTTCCAGAATATATAAATTATTCATAATCTTCTCTAATTCAGTAAATTTGAGCATATTGTACTAAAACAACATGGAAAATGTGGAGTTTTCTTTATTTATATGATGCTTTTATTTTGGTCCCGGTGTGGCCCCGGAAGTAACATGGGTTTGAGGTTTTTGGGGGTACTTGGCTAAAAAAATACTTCACAATGGGAAGACTGATGAAAAAGTTTGAGACCCATGCTTTAGGCTGATGCAGACCCATTGTCATGGTTTTCCATGGAATTGAACTTTGTCAGAACTGTGAAGGCTTAAAACATCTTCAGTGAAAATAATCTGTTTGGCAAAACTCAAGCCAAGGTCTGATGCAGCCTGACATACAGTCGTCACTGGTAAGCCCCTCAGCTTCGGTTGTTTCATGCGTTCATTTGATGCAGTAACTCACAATACTGCAGGGATTTACCAGAAATAAAACTACAAAGACTTCAGATTTTAGATTTCAGATACAGTAGCTGTGGTAAATAGGAGCTTGGCATTGTTCAGAGTCCATTACAACACTAAAATAGATATGCTTTCTAATGCTACATGATACAATTAAAACATTACTGCTGCTTCAGTTTGGGCACACATAACCTAATTTAAAGACTTTGTACTCTACATCTGTTATTTGTGAATTTATTCAAACATTAACAAATAAAAGCGCAAATTAATTTAATTATCTCTGCCATTCATGTATTTGGATTTTATTTTGTTCTTGTTTTGAATTTAGAAAATGTCATGTGTAAAGTAAAGGAAACAAGAAGAAGTTCAATTTTAGAGGGAAATTATACATTCAGATAGATAGATAGATAGATAGATAGATAGATTTAAAAAAAATAATATAATGAAAAAAACAAAATTGAACTTGTTCCTTTTTCTTCAGAAAAAATTAGAATGTGCGTCACCATTCGACTATTGAATATTGCTATTTGGATATTTGCATTATATTTTTAGATATAATTGTATGTGCATATCTAAAGTAAATGGATTTTCTGCATGGCCACACAGTCAAACTATTTTTACTATGTTATATATCAGGAAATAAATCATCTTAATGTTCTTACCCAGGCTAGCTAATTAAAAATAAGCCACGCATTAGCAGGACATCGAATAAGAGAAACAGCTAACTACTCACCCAGTTATCCTTACAAAATCAAAGATAAGCAGTTTTACCTTTGTCAGTCAGCATGGTGAAAAGATAAAATCATCTCTGTTAAAAATTTAACTAATGTGTTTGCACAATTATTTTTAAAACTCTTACTTGATCATTTATTTCTTAGGAACTGTACATGATGATGAATGTACCATTGCCATAAATATATACATGATTTTGCAAAACGCTAATCTCCATCTGTAGTACCATAATAGAAGCAATAACAACAGTAATGTAATTAACAGTGTAATAAAAAGCCGCTTCACATTTCCTGGTTTAAGTATTAATGTTCAAACTACTCAAGATAGAATCTGTTAACTTCAAACTTTAAACTTCAAATATATTAATTAAATATATGATTCTTGTACTATCTGGCACAAATTTCATCCTTAACAGGAAAAAGGTGGGTGCTACTTTTATAGCCAATCATGACACCCTCACCTTCCACCAGTTAATAACCTGATAGTGGAGAGAAGTCTCCACTATCCACTATGGCCTTTTCTCTCTTTACTTCACTGACAGTTTATTTTGAAAATGTTGATCAAGGAAGATATTGAAAATAATTCTCTAAAATGAACAAATATAAATATGTAAGTTTTAATAGGACATTATCCTAACTCTTCTGGTAATATACTTGTATAATCCTTAAGAAATGTTATCATATGATCTACCTAATGCCCTTGGACCAGCACCATATACACAGATAGGCGTGGTCATAAAATCATTGGTCTGATAGAACAATAGCTACATAAGGTCTTCTTACAATATGCTAATGGAAACGTGTCAGCAGCTTTGTAACCATTGGGTGCTTAAAAAAGCATATTTGTAGCTTTTGCTTGTGAATTCAAAAAATATTTCTCCTCTTGCATCATGAGAAGTTTGAGAATCTTTTCAGAAAATGAAACAGTGCTTCATACACCCTTTTACTTCTCTGATGTTTATGGATGCCCTTTTCACGTGTGCATGTACACCACAGATCATTTACATGTGCTTTATTTATGCAGCACCAACATGTGTGATTTGCATTTGTGCTGGCAGCATGGCGTCCCCACGTTTCAGCCTCTGAAGTAGGAACAAGCCTGAAAGAGAGAAACTAGAGAAATTAATGTCTGCTTGGGCTTTTTTTCATACATGGTGAGGTGGCTCCCGTGGGAGCAAACAGTCAGAGGAGTTGAAGTGTTTGCATGTGGAATGGAGGGGGGGGCATATGCTGTATTTTTAGTACCTTTAAAAATGATGGAGGGGATGGAAAGAACAATGGGGCAGCCATGTGCAGAATGGGCGACACTGAGGTTTTTCTCGGCAATAAACAGCGGGTGGGGATATTTCAAGTGTGTATCTGCGAGGGAGGGAGAGGAGAAGGATGTAAATAGACGGAACAATAGAGGCATTATTTCAGCATTGCTCTGTCGCTGCGTTAGCCGTCTGCTTCTCGCTCAGTCACTTTCTCATGGGGCAGCATTTGGAACAGAGATGAGACAAGCTTATCGGCGCTGCAGCCATGTCGGACAGGACCCGCTGTGAACGCCATCCCAGACCCACTCGGTCTGCACAGCACATTCTTCCACACACTGAACTCCTCAGTGCACTAGACGTCTGGTTCATTGTACATGGATTGTTTATGGTTGACTGTTTTATCACACAACCCTTCTATCGTCCGGGCAATTTCTATTTTCTGCTGCTTTGCTTGTGTGCTCTGAAGTGGCCTCTTAACCAGCAGACTTAGAGGCTGTTTGTTTACAGTCAGATATTTCAGGGAAATATCAGCAGCCTATTTCTTTTCTTGTTTGTGTGATTTGGTCCATTTGGCATGGTGATATGAAGTGAACAATACATGAATACACAAACAAATAAATGGACATATACAAATGGTGAAAAGCAGGTTTTCCCACTGAAACGGTCAGTGTTTGTTTGTCCTATATATCCACAAATGGCATGTAGAAAATGTGCATGATTCTCCACATGGTCACTGTCATGTCTTGTTTAAGAAGCCATGAATTTGGCATAGTTGCTCCTTCGCTTCACTTGCACTTTACTAAAAAGCATTTCTCTTTCCCTGAAAGGATTTATACAAAAACTTTACCTCCATAAAATGAGGAAACCATCATGGTTCATTTAAATCAAAACATCTTTTTACAACATGACAACCACCATGACGGGTGTCATTTTATAAGTTGCAAGACAGACTTCACCATGTTGTTGCAAACCTCCAAATTTCCTCGTTTCCTTCAGGTTGTAACATGTTTTAGGGCTACTAATCAACTAGATGAATCACAGTACGATCTTTTAAAAGGGATACTGTGTAACTTTGGCCACTAGGGGAGCTAAACCTTTAATTTTCCTCAGGCCACATGGCACTGTCTACAAATTGAACAGCCATTGTCTTTCTGGCCCCTCAGACACTTTTCATCGTCTTTCTTCATTCAACCTTGACAAACATTCGATGGTAGTGGAGGAAAAAGAAGTACCTAACCTTGTGTTAATGGGGGGGCGCAAAGCACTTCAGGTCACATGATTCCATGAGAGACGGATCCACTCCTGCAAAGTTACAATGTCTGGTTTCTGAAGAAGGCAGCCCCTCCTGAGCACCGACATGCATTAAACACCAGATCTTGACCCTAGAAATCACCCATTATTTCTCACATTAGGCTGATATTTGGGTTGAAAGTTACATGATATCACTTTAAAATGTGACCATCACATCATAGACATCGTGTTCACACTCCATGTACAAGTTCCTCGTACAACCACGAGGGGGCGCAAAGTCTTCCAGTGTGATGGCCGTCATCTAATTGTGGATGGGATCCTCTAAAACAGCCGTTCTCAAACTGGAGGTCGCCAGATAATTGTAAAACATAAATAGCCTGTATTTATATAAATAGATTTGTGATTTTCAGCAGTGTTGTCAAAATAAAACCATTAATGCAGAAATCTGTGACGTTTATGCCTGAATTCTTTAAAAATCGAAGCACAAAGAACAAAATCAGTACAGAACCATTGATTGTCGTCTGAGGATTGAAGCTCTTAAAGGGAACCACAGCTTTAAGAGGCAAAATGTATTTATAGATATTTTAAAAGAAAAGTACCATAAATTAATAGCATATCGACAGGAAAAAATCTTGATATTTCCCACCCCTAGCAGGAACTGAAGTTTGAACTAATTCATGGGAAACATGAATCCAGCTCTTTTCTTCGCTCTCATGGCTCTGGATAATTAATGGTGTCTCTCAGGGCTATGTCCTTAACGTCCTTCTGTTCTCCATTGCATGCTACTTCTCCAATTCAAGACCAAATTGTACTTTGAATTTTTCTTGCTGTTTGGTTACAACCTTGCAAATCTCACAGCACCCAGGTGCTACTAATCACAATCGATTTGATATGCAAAAGTTGATGTTTTCAGCTATCTGTTGATCTGATGGGATTTACATATGTTAACACAGGGTGAATGACAGTTAAATTGCAAGTGAAACCTTCAAAGCAGCACCAGTCTCCCCATGAGTATGCATCCTAGCATGTTCAGTCTGCAATCAGATTAGGCAGAGCAGAGAAAAAATGAAAAGAAACCAATAAAAAAATGCAACTAAATTACTAAATGTTGGGACGCTGTATGTAAATGTAAGTCAAATTAATGATGTTCCTATCTCTGAGAGACTCTGCCTCTCTGAAATGCTCCTTTTTACAATCAGTCATGCATCTGACCTGTTACTAATTAAGAGTAGCCCTAACCCAACCTGATTTGATGTGAAAAGCTCCTGTTCAGCCTTTTGTTTCTTCTGTTCCAACTTTTTACAGGTATGTTGAATCCATCATTCAAAATGAGCTCATATGTTCCATGAAACAGTAAAATATCAGTTTCAGCATCTGATATGTTCTATTGGGCATAAAATATCATGAAATATGGCTTCAAAATCAGCAAATCGTTGAATTTTGTGTTTCACATTTTGCACATCACAATATAAACTGTCTGAAAAAAATAGAAAAAAAATAGATCTACCTACAAGAACTGCTACATATGTGACTCTACTGTAACGTCACTCTGATTGTGTGACAACATTATGCACAGCTCTTATAAGGTTACCACTAACATCAAAGAAGTTAAGCGAAGCTTCAGAGAAAAGTAGGTAAAAAGCAACCCACCGTAATGATGGACCAAACTGATTATATACAAAAATCATCACTTGAAGATATTGATGCTCAAGGTGGTTGCAAAGACTTCCAGATGTGCTTAGTTTATATTGAATTTTGAATTTGTGACACCAGAAAAGACCACATACAATGTTTTTAATCTGAGGTTCTGTCCAGTTGTGGGAGATGCGGGGTACAGAGGTTTCCACTTGTTTACCAGTCAATGGTCATCCCCACTTCTAATCTCTGTGATATGCACCATTTATTTTTATCTGTTAGTCTTATTGTCTTTTTTTCTCAAGCATTCTCTGCTTCTAGCTGGCTAGTAATTACTGCTTAAACTCTGAATCAGGCAAAGTTGGATGACTGTCCTCACAAATGTACTTTGTTGTTGCTGGGGCCCGTCTGAACATGAAACTTTGTGACCTTTTGTATCATAAACAATGATACAAATCTGACATGTAGTGTTATTTGGGCTACTACTATATGTCTTCATATGAACTATGCTCAAACATAAGGAACTTTGTTTGGTTGTAGGACTGGACCCCGACATCACAATGAGATCATGGAGCCAGTGGTGATCCATGGCTTTACAATCTTGACTCCATCCTCCCCTGTAGAGCCATGATCATCAGAGTTCCTCCAGGATTTGGGAGTTTAGATGATCTGATTTGGGTCCAGACCTCAACCCAACTGAACACTACTGCGATCATGTGCTGAACATGTTGGTGACCAACACGACCACACTGGCTGACCGTCAACTACTCCTGGCTGAGGAATGGGAGGCCATCCGCAGCTACATGTGACCAGCATGAGGAGGAGGAGAAGGAACTGAGCTGTTGTGGTTGAATATGGATCTTCCACATGACGCTGAATGGAGGAATAGCCAACGTGTTGTGAGAATATTGGAGATTTTGGTGTGTTTAAGTAATGTGACCCAAACTTAAGGTCTTTTATCATTCAACAGTAACACGATCCTGAAGTTCAGCCTCAAAGTAAAGCTGACTAATCAGGCTGTCCAGCGATGTGTGAGACAACAATTAAACATTTCCTTACATTTTATCCTGAAGTTCATAAAGCTTTAGAATGAAGGAGTCTTACATGACTGTGGTGCAAAACACCATCATGAGTCAGAAACCATAAAGAAATCTACAAAAACGTCTTATATAATGACTTCTCGTGCTGTCCTACTTTCAGTGGATGATGAACACCATCTACCATTCATACCGTTAAAGGAGCTAAGTCTTTACTGAGCTACGGCGGTGCTTGACCCAGGAGTGGGTCAGCGTACCTTTTCACCATTACTAAACTATATCACCATTAGGTAACAATAAGTGCTGCCCTAATACATACAGGTGGACTACAGTCAAACATTTGGCTCCTGTACATAAATAAGGTGGTTACAGAGATTTAAATATCTGAATTCCATCATAGCTTACTCTTTACAAATAAACTGATGTCATATAAAGCCTGATTGGAAATTACTATAGTTTAATATAATCCCATAAATGGGATGAAAGAAATTTGTGTAATTCCCCTTTCATTTGGCTCAGACTGTCAAAGCTGAGCCAAAGTTTTACAACAAAAACTTCCTGTTTCTGACGTGGTTTCTGATAAAAAAATCAGTGTGACAGTTGTGACGTAACAGAGCAGCATTTTGGAGGGAAAAATGATGAGAAAAAAACATGCAAAGTAATCAACCCAATCAGCTCCTTGCATGCGTTTTGTTGCTGTGTGTAACAGAGTGTGTGACAGATTGGTGGTGTGTGGGTTGGTGAGTGGGCTGGTGGAAGGATGCATGAGCTTTTCTGTGTGTGTATTAATGCACGATCCTGTGTGTGTGTGTGTGTGTGTTTGTGTGTGTGTGCGCACAATTGGATGCCTGCTGTCTCTGCTTCTGTTCGTCACCTGATATGTTCATTCAGTCTGCAGATTCAGGCTTTTATCTCCACACAAGCATGCATGTGAGCGTGCGCTCGCTCCTTCCCGTGATGTCATCCATTCCAAGCTCCATGGCAACAGCGAGCGAGAAAGCGAGAGGGGAGAGAAGAGAAACAGATATTCCGTCATACGAAGAGATGAAGATGTTATAAATAGCTCCTGATGTTTCAACGTGTCCAGCGATGGGGGGGCGGGAGGGGGTCCTGGGTGTCTCTGCTGCACAATGGTGCCGAGGTGTGCCGATGGGAACATCGTGTCGCTGTCAAGAGCCAATTTCAGAGTGACGTCAGTCATCTCTAACCTTTGGAAGAAACTTCAGAAATGGGTACATAGAGCTTTCTCAGTTTGATGAGTGGAACAGAAAGCTGGCATGGATAACCGTATTCCTTCCTTTCGTATAATTCCTTTCTTATTCTTGTGTCCTTAATCATTCCCGTTCCTGTATCCATGTGATTAGTTTAATTCCCTCCAGTGCTTTAATTTGTTCTGCCTCCTCTCGGTTTCTCTGATCCTGCCGCTTCCCCTCAACATCTTTCCCAGAGCGTTTCTGTGCTGCTGCACTGATTGGAATTTGTATCGAATGATGGAGACTCACGGCTCTCATGGTTGGAACACGGTGTGTTTGTCGTACCAGAAGCACAAGATAACAGGTCATCGTGCCATTTGTAGTATATTTTTAGAGCTAAAAGAAAATGGTTATGGCTGTGTAAACGTCAAAGATCGGTGGTGCTTTTTTACTCAAACAAGGAGCCATTCTCATCGAGCTAGGGTCAATCAGAGCTGCTGCTGAGATTTAGTTGTGAAATGATTTATCAGTTCATCCGGATGCCTTCAACTCAAAAACTGCTGAAGGGTTTAGCAGCATACTTAAAAGCTGAGCTCTGCCATGGTGATCATCTTAGAAATGCAGTTTTCTAAAAGAGGAATGGGTTTATCAAACTTTGCTCTCACTTTATGTAAGGGATAATGCCCGACGAGGTGACCATTATCATCCATTAATGGACGACGCGGAGGCGTGAACCGTCCGCTCTAAATTACCTGGAAATATAAAACAACTTATAGACTGGTAGATCAGAGACATCCATCAGTAAATGTGGGCCGCTGTCCAGATTCTTTCCGCTCTGTGTCTGCCCGTTGGTAAACATTTCTGTTGCCACGGTTACCGATAACAGTTTGAGGCAGCGCAGTGATTTAGAACTATTAGGCTTTGACCGGAACTTATTTTTAACTGGTGACGGTTATCACTTTTTAATCGACACCCAGCAGCCAATCAGAATCGAGTATTCGCCCAGACCATGGTATAAAGTGTGATAAACAATGTTAAAATGGGTAAAATCGTTTTTTAGTTGTAAAATAAAGTTTTTATTCTCCGATGACAAGTGTGTGACTATTTTGTGACAGACAGCATTATGCCAAAGGGGCGTTCAGTCTGTCAATTGAAAAGGAGAAAAGAGGGAGAAATTTGCAGAGGAAATAGTCTTCATAAATAACAGAACCATGGTAATCAGCAGTCAATGATTACCACGGCTTATTTAAAGACAACACCAGCTGAAAAGACAACACCAGCTGTTACCATTGTCAGATATCTCTGCAGCCACGGGAGAAGACATTAGCCCGGTCGTCTTATACCATTGTTGGCACCAGCATGTTGTACATCCTGATAAAACAACTACATTAGCACCGATAAAAATGTCCATTTCACAATGATAACCTTCTCAAACGATAACAACGCCTGACCGCACCGGCCACTGTTAAAAAAGTTCGTAAACTGAAAATAAATGTTATTCAACGATGAGGTAGCTAATCCATAACATTGGCCTAAACTAAGATAATACGATGGTTTTCGTAATATTTATATCTCCATTAACAAAGAAAATACACTTGTGGCTCGCCGCCCTTGCTGCTCTGGACGCCATGTTAGCCCTCTGTCACAAAAGTGGTCTCGGAAAATCTCAGTATTGAAAGCTTTATAGCCCTCAATCTCGCCCCGTAGCTTGATGTTCTGAGAATCGTGTCAGCACTTTCACTTTCTGGGAGCGCGTGATTTCGAGATTGAGGGTTAGAGCGGAAATTTAATTCACACTAAGACTACCCTTAAAGAAAAGCAGTATACTAAGTTTATATACTTGAGTATTTGGATAATAAGTATGTTTGTAGTTTATAGGATGCTGCTAGTACTCTGCAACCTTAGAAGTAAGGGTGGTTAGCAGCACTGCACTCCCGAACGGCTTCGGTAAGTCTGGTCTACCAGTTAGCCCAGATGGCTACACATACATCAGAGGAAAGAGTTCTGTGATTAGTTTAAGCTTCAACAAATCGCAAACAGCTGCATTTAAAGGACCCAATCCCTTCTGAGAAACGGTTGTCCTCAAGCTCTTGGCCAGACCAATGCTCGCATTAAAATCACACTAGCACGGCTAGATTTTCTATTAATTTTTTTGTTGTTGTTTGTTTAAAAAAGATGAATGGTTGTTATCAAATTTCAGTTTTAATTTATCTATTTTCTCAATTTTCTAGTTGCCTTGTTAGACATTATTGCAAGCAGAATGGTGGTCTGGCTACAAAGTTGTGCTTTCCTAAATTAAATTCTATGTAATATCTATGTAATTTATTATTAAAAAGTTCTACTTTTTAAAATATTTTTTTTCACAAAAATCTACAGTATTAAAAATCACAAGAATTGAATTTTACACTAAATCAGCACCCAAAAATGCTAAGGAATTGAATTGGGAGGAGAGCAAATCGTTCTGTAGATTTTCTTTCAGAACATGCAAATTATGACTTTTCTAAGAAGCCAAAATGTTTTAAATGAATTGCCTGACACAATTCTAGGAAACGTAAGCAGGTTTGCTGTAAACCAGCATTTTGTTTCAGTCTAAGGAAAGTATATTAAGAATTTCAGACGCAGTGATTCATTCATTCATATATTTTAAAATCCTGTCTCCACATGATCCCTTGCCATTAATGAATAAATAGCACGCAGAGTGTCAAAGCGGGTCACTCCAACTCCCTTCCTGCACTCTGAACAATGGCCCAGTGAAATCAGCCCTGCAGCTTTTTGGTGAGGATGTTTGGGATTAAGCTGTGCATTTTCACCCTCTTAACATTCCTGTGTGCCCACTGCTGAGGAACAGTAAACTTACATCGCCAGTCACATGAGATTTATTTTTCTTTGCAACAGTGGCACAAACTTTCCGTCATATGTTACCAGTCCAAAAATAACTGTTATCCAAGCTGAATTTCAACAATCCAAACTTATCTGTGGTTTGTTATTGTTTTACAGCGAATGGATGGTTTCATGTGCCATAAACACACTGGAACATTCTGCCCATGCGAGTGAATCAGTGTCCTTGTTGACAAGAACCCTGATTTCCGAAGCATATTGCTGCCAACCCTGAGAAAAAGGGGGGAACTTATAAAAAGAATATGGGAAATCTTGACAAATGATTGTCTTCTGTGATATTCTTGCGATTCAGCCCTCCTAAGTGGACTGAACTCAGACGGTGTGTGGGCAGCAGCCTTCTGCTCCTCTCACTGTGAATGAATCACACCTTATTCAGAAGATCGTGGCAAGCAATTACTGTTTTTCTCCTGCTTGTTGATATTAGGACAAGCACTTACATTTATACACATCATTCCAGTGTAGGAGCACCTTCTCTGGTGGCCCCTCTTCACGGCTCCATCCTCTCAAATGTTTCTACATGTAGCAAATATGCTAATGTAGTGCTTTCAGCTGAACACTTTCATACATCAGTTGATGAAGCGAAACATGGAGAGATATAGTTGTTAATGGAACAGTGAGTGGGCCTTGCTGAGTTCAGATCAGCACTCATGTATATTTAATCCAGTAAATGGTCATTAGGAGGCACTTCCAGTGGAATCCGACGTCCAATTACAGAGGAAAACTCACAGATCAATTTTAGCTGTAATAATCACCGAGTATCCATTTGTGTTTTAGGAAATCATATTTCTTCCCACGTGTTTTCTGCAATAAAGCTGCCTTTTAATTATTTACAACTTTGCAGAAGCAGTGTGTGATCTGCAGGGGAGGCAGTGATACAGCATCCATGTCACTTCAGCAGATCATCTCATCATCAACTTTAATCTAAGCTTCACTCTTTTAACTTGTTTACAATGTCGTAAAAATCATTAACTTGTGTCAAAAATGTGTTTAACATTAAACAGGAATTGGAAAGAAATGTACCAACAATTTTAACTGGTTAATACTTCTCTGGAAGCGCCGTCCTCCCTGGCTTCCTTACTTATGGCTCCCTCTAGAGATAAAACAGCAGTACTGCAGCTGTGTGAAAGCAGCAAGTAAAAAGCACTGGGGCTTCAATTACAGCAGATTTCCTGCGCTGTAATATATTAACAGTCATATTACAGAGGTGCTGGGCTTCATATGGATTACTGTTTGTCACTTCCGATATTTCCAGTGGTAGAAGATGCAGCTGATGTTGGCACAGCTCTGAGTGATGTCTCTCACATGAGTCAGCCCCAACACAACCCTGATGATCTCATCTCTGCCTCTTAAGATTAACGTTTGCTTTCCATGAATGAAGATTCAGTACAATTATTTTCTGAATTATTTATATAAAAACATATATATTTTTATTCTGTTCTTATTTATTTTAGCCTTTTAGTGTATCTTTTTTGTTTTCTATTTGAGCCTTTCTATTGTACCTATAGTTTTATTGTTCGTACTGTGAAGTTTCCTTGGGTGTCATGAAAGGCGCTATCAAATAAAATGTATTATTATTATTATTGTTATTGGTATTTTTATTATCATTATTATTATCATTATTATTATTATTATATAATCATTCCTATTTGTTAACATACCACCTTGATGAGAATATTTAGGAGTTATTACTGTATTCAAAGTGTTTAACCACATTTCTTCAGGATTATGTAGAACTTCCTTTAAATTGCTAGATTGGGGTCAAATGTTCTCACAACAATTTGCTGGAGCTCTCCTGGAGATTCCTACTGATATGACTGGTGCAACTGGCTTTCCAAATCTGATGACTCAATTACAGGCTATTAAATCGGAGATTTGTGATGTGCATTTCCTGACTGATGACTTGAGATGCAGCTGAAACATTTTCACATGTTGGTTTTATGAAGCACAACAGTTCCTCCTTTAGTAAACAGCCCCACAGCAAGGTGCTTCCATACCCAGGCTGCCCAGCTGGTGATTAAACAGTTCTTTAGTTTCATCAGACCAGCAGCGGCTTCTTCCTCGCTGACTGACCGGTCAGACCAGAACCCTTTCACAAAGTCTTCTAAGTCTTTAGTTCTACAGTAGTTCTTGGGTTGATTTGCACATTTTATCTGATCAAACCATGTTAATTTCTCAGGAACAGAACCTGTCTCTTCATTTCAGCCTTATTTACGTAGCACCCATTCTCAGTCATCTCAGAGCTTTTTACAGACAGTCAGTTTGAGTCAATTCATTATGATCCAATCAGTTCTCATACAAGCCAATAAAAATGAGCCGGGCTAGAAAAACGACAGGTTGCATCGAATCCTTCATGCTGGAGGGCTAGCACAAAGGAAAATCCCCTTTAAACAGGAAGGAAAAACCTCCAGTAGACCCCGGCCTGGGGTGGAGATGACAGAGAGAGACCAACAGACATCACAGCTTTTATCTAGAGAGATCTGCTGAGAGCAAGGAGGAAAACCTTAATGCTGCCAGTGCTGTCATAAGTAGGAGCATAGAGATGAAGAGGATGGGCCCAGTGCATCATGGGACGTCCCTCAGCAGCCTAGGCCTATAGCAGCATAACTAAGAGACAACAAGGCACCCCTAACCATAGGATTTATCAAAAAAGAAAGTTGTGAGCCTGATCTTAAAGGTAAAGAGTGTGTCTGCCTTCTGAACCAAAGTTGGGATCCGTTTCCAAAGGAAAGGGCCTGATAGCTGAAGGTTCTGCCTCCCAGTCGACTCTTAGAGACTCTGGGAACCACCAGTAGACCTGCAGTCTGAGAGCCAAGTGTTCTCTTAGGAACATAAGCAACTATGAGATCTGTGATATGTACGTCGTTGTGTAAAACACTTGGAGCTCTCCTGGATTTGACAGGGAAGCAATGACGAGGAGCTAAAACTGAATAAATATAATTTTCTCCTTTTTGGAGCATTTTGGATCAGAAGGAGACACTTCAAGGCATATTTGGGACATGCTATCAGTCAGGAATTACAGCAGTCCAATCTGAAAGTAACTGAAAACTAGTTTTTCTGCATCACTCTAAGACAGGATGTCCCAATATCAACAATATTAAGTAGGTGGAAGAAGCCAGTTCTAGCAGCCTGTTTTATATGCGAGCTGAAGGACAAGTTTCCTCTCTGTGGTACTAGAAGCCAAATTCCTGAGCAGAATGATGGCTGGCTGTTGCTGTGGCATTTATACTTACATATTATCGCTTGAACAGATGAAACTTTGGGAAATTCTTCCACGGATGAGCCAGACTTGTGGAGCTCCACACTCCACAAGTGTGCTGATGTTGTTAGGTAACCTATCAGAAGCCCCCAAATTCATGACATCATCATCTGGGCTTTGCCACATTATTTAAAGCACAGTTTGAGTATGCAAACTTCTTGATGTGAAAATTATCTATCTATCTATCTATCTATCTATCTATCTATCTATCTATCTATCTATCTATCTATCTATCTATCTATCTATCTATCTATCTATCTATCTA
>JAVQJG010238186.1:0-15843 GCA_036024015.1 Craterocephalus amniculus | reverse complement strand
GCTAGCTAACGTTGCTACGTTTCCCGGTGATCCGCCAGCCTCCTCTCCTCCTCATAATATGACAAGAAGTATAATAATAATAATAAATAAATACTATGAGCATAAATAATCTAACAAGCTGATCAGAAGCTTTCCTTATCTTGTTGTGTTCTTCATTAATTAAAACACAGCGAGTTTTTGTTTACCAGAGCTGATTTCAGTAAGCTGTCATCACTTGTTTGCAGCCAGCTGCAGCTCCTGCTATCATTTTCAATGAATTCTCCGCGCATAAAAAACGCTCAAGTTCAAATTTTTCAACTCGAGCGGAGAGGCGGAAAACGCCCTAAAATGCGCTTCATTCCAGCGGAAAATGCGCTTCATTCGCGTGGAAAAACTGCTCGATTGGGGCGCTCTGCGCCGCAAATCCGCTCGAAATGCGCCGTCCCAAGCAAACTCGCGTTTTTCCGCGGCTGTACATTAACTAAACATTGAGTTTGTACGCACGTACAATTATTTCCGCTGTCCGGTGTGAACACGGGGTAAAACAGTCTGTCAAAATGTACCAATGTGGATTACCATGTCTGTTATTTATCTTGAGGGGCAAATGCAAACAAAGTTAGGAGATGCAAACATCTTTTGCTGTTTTTTATGTAGGTGAGCATGCAGGCTAAAAATCCAAGATAATTGAACTTTTTTACGTTTTTATGCGTTTGTCTGATATGTTGGCTTTATGAAAATGTATGTACCATATGGGCGGATTCTCTATCATTCAAGTTATTGTAATCTCGAAAACTTAACTAGAAGGTAAATTGACTCAGCTGAGTCAACAAGTCTTTGATCTGATCATTTCGGCCGGAAATCTATCAAGCCTTCATTTTCTTAATTTTAGGGGATCAGTGATCCTAAAGTGAAATCGGCAGATTGTGTGCAGTACACCAAATACAGCAAAGCTGTTCAATTCATAACTTATGCATGGCTCAAAAAGGTCATGGCTAGGCCACAAACAAAATGTCCAATACAACATACCCCACTAGCCAACCCAGCCAACCTTCAACACTGAAGCCGTTTGCTGTCGGTTATTTAATTAAAATTTTAAAAAAGGTATTGGCCATAAAGTCAGGCTTCTTAAAGATCAGTGATTGGTCAGGAAATCCAATCGATGCATTCCTTCACATAGGACTAAAAAAGTAGCTTTACTAGTTTACAGCATAGATTACTCAAACATGATAGCATAAAAAAATTTTAAACACCTTTACTACTGCTTCTAACCATGAAAAATGATCAAATTTTCTTTTGAATTGTGCATCTATTAAAGATCGACCGATTATCAGCCTGTCAAATTTGGCAATTTGATGTTTATTGACACTTCTTTCTTTTAATGTTTCAGACACCCGATTTGGCAGATCCACTTAAATGAGAGTTATTTTGACGCTGATGCAGGTCGACGGTGTTTCATCCAGCTCGTTCTAACTTCTATGTGTCTTGAGTATTGTCCCTCCCAAAGGGAGGGTTACACTGTGAATAACAGCCAATCAGCAGTGGAAGCTCTACCTGCATGCCACAGAGCACATTGGCACCGGGTACGCTAACGGTGGAAGTAAGTCTACACAGCTCAACAGCACAGTTATTAGTTCACTTGAATCCTAATCCTCATCTATCTGTAGTTCTACAAAACTGCTCATTGATCAAAATAAGTTTGAGTATTTTGTTTACTTGACAAAAATATTTGACCGAAGTACAGGGAGCTTTTTATTTATCTAAACTTAAAGTTAACTTAAAATGCTGCTGAGCCAGTGGCAATTATTGTTGAATGACAAGCGGAAATGCAGTATTTGAACAAAATCAAGAGTTGTAAATTAAAAGTTCAAGAATTTAGTCAGAAATCAAATTTGTATCTCAAAGGAATATCAGTTCCAAATATCAATTATCAGCCTCCATGATTACAAGTAATCAGTATCAACCCTGTAAAAATCATATCAGTCAACCTTTGCATAAATTAGCATTCTGTGTTCTTTATACTTCAAACTTTTAACTTTTAAAAATAAAAATGCGTCAGACATAATGTGAGAAGCATTATAAACAACATAAGCATTAAAGCATTTTTGAGGAAAAATTGTAATAATCTAGAAAAACTAATTAAATATTCAGTGTGTAAAAGTCACTACATTAACGCTTAGTTCCTTTTCTAATTTATGTAATACATCATCTGTACTGCTGATGTCAGTTCACTGGAAGTACTTCTATGAAAGTGCACAGCTTTCATTTACTGAGAAATTCAGTGTAACAAATGCAGACATAAATCAGTTTAACGGGACCCTAATCAGGTGTCATTTATTACATATTGACTGGGTGGGTCCTGAAAGAAACACGTTACATTTCAAAAAAAGCAAAATAAATCACTCATAATATGGCTGGTTTGTTTATTACATCAAACACATCGTGAACAATTCCTGCACATTATCACAGGTAGGGTTTGTTGTATGATTATTAGAGAAGCACAATGATAATGGCACCATCTTCTGTGTTTGCTAAAGAAGCTTTTACATCAAATTTCTGTGAAAATGTAGCTGGAAAAAATCATGTATATTATATCTATAGTAGAGAGTTCTGTTTGAAAAATGTTACATGAGGCAAATGTAGTATATGTTTCATGTGAGTTGCAATAGTTAGTTTATCCAGCCTTGTAATATGTATTAAGAGCTATGCATCAATTAGGGATAAACATAATTTCCCCAGTCTCAGTACTGCTACTGGAAATTAGCCAATAGTAACCGGAATATGTTACTAAAAATCTATACTATTAAAAAGGCAATATTTCTCTGATCTCACCATTCAAGGTCAGCTATAATATCAAAATCATAACTCATTGTAAGAACTGTCACCATCAAACACAAGATTGCATTATAAACACATTTATGACAAATTCAATTTCTTTGTGGGATATGGCACCCTATGGGCTTTACAGTCGTATCTGCATCGATGTAAGGTGTTTGTGCAGCTGTGTGTAAGCATCTGCATACAGGCCTTATGGAAGTGCAAACAGCTGTCTGACGATGTGCCTTATAATGTCAGAATCACTCATTTATATGCACCTGGAGCAAAGATATCTCATGCGTCTCTGTCTTATAATTCAAATCAAGCTGCCTATGTTACCATAGCCTGTAGATGTTCATTCGGGAAGGGCACAGAGAAATAAACAACGTAACGCAGCCCGAGTGGCTCTGACATTTAACTGAATTCTAATGGAAAGTGACAAGAGATTGACATTAAATGAAATTCATACAGGGCATCCAGACAAACCATGTGTGAGGGACAAACAAACAGGGGAAGAGATGTTCACACTTGCTCACACAAGCAGTGAGACATTCTCACTTAAAGAAAAAGCAGCATACACTTACAATATGTCTCATACATCAGTGTGTCTTGCATGTAAAATTCTACCAAACAAATCACACTTGAGATATAATACAATTTCCTAAATGAAAAGCCATAATATACTGAGCAATAAAAAAAACTGAGATACATGGTAATAATGAATTCCTAAATAAAGTGATTACCAAATATTTACTTTGTTCAAACAAATTGAAATGAAATTATCATTTTCTTCTTTTCTGAGATTCACAGTACAGGCTAAATGCTCAGATGCACATAGCAGTGACCTTCCTTTTACAGTCAAATGGAACAAACTGTATGTTGCCTCCAGTAATTAGTCAATGGCTTGTTTCAGAAAGTCAACCAAAAACATCTGCTTATGATAAGGTTTAACAGTTCCACTAAATTATGTGTGACTATTTAGAGCTATAATTAGTAAATCAGTAGTTGCTCAATTGATAAATAACTGCCAACTCCTCATAACCTAATAAACTATTGCAGTAGAACAAACATAAAGAAGAATTCTCAAATTAAAGGATTTGTTTGTTTGGTTTTTTGTAACATACACATTATTCTTTCTGTTGTTTACCTACATGACACTGATCCTCCTCACTCTATTACTATGACTAGGAATAACAGTAAAGGCATGTCAATGGAATCTATCACATAGCTGAACTGGAAAAGCACAAACATTTTATCCTCATAGAATCACAATAAATCTGGTTTGGGGGTAAAAAGAAAGTGTACATTGTATAAGTTAACTGTAAGAAGTACTAACAAAATCTTTTGAGTTATAACAGTGTTACAAAAACAGCCAATAACATCAGATTTCACATATTGGTTTCACCGTTTACCAGATTATATATCTAGCCAGATAAAAAAATAAATAAATCAATTCTACCTGCCCTAAGGACACTTTCTAACCCCTTCTGTTGCAGTGTAATATATCTATTATAGGTCAAAGAACACGACGGGCACTGAGATAAGGTGAGACTAAAACATTGTGAATTCCCCACTTTGATGTAATGAGTGTTAAATGATGTGCTGTGGAGCAGAAAGGCCTTATATTGTGGGTCAGCTTACCCGGGAGGACTCATAGGAAGGACTGGACTCGCCACCTGGGGCCCAAGATGCTTGGTTCGTCCGCTCATCCATACCTGTCAGAAAAAGGGAAGCACAACTCAGTCAGCAAGTCACGATTACTCACATAGTTCCATGCTGAAGTATCTATAGCTACACTTTCACACGCTGGTTCACAAGTTATCACACACACAACAGCTAATGAACTTATATTTATGTTTTACACCTCTGGTGGTGTTTAAAAAAAGTGTATATCCTTTGTATACAATCATTTCATTTCCAACAAATGCCACAAGACATTCAACTCTCTTTTCTGTGTGTTTTCGTCACATGGGGATAATCCCACATATCAATACTTTCCAATAAGTTCCCGTTTTGTATTGAAATCAATGAAGAACTTTTCATATTTTCTTTTTCTTTTTATCTATGCCAGTTTATCAAAGTACTTAATTAACAGAAAATACATTGGCAACTGCTTTCAGGGACAAAAATTACATTTAGTCCAAATTACAGTGTATGCAGTTTTATTACTATATACTGTTGGAAATTAAATATCTTTAAAGTTCTGGGCAGTTGACTGGATAAAAAGAGGTGTGTGAATTTCTCTCACATCTGACAATTAAAAAAAGATTATCTTGGAGGAAAATAACTTTCAATAATAACTGAAAAAAGTTAATTCCAATCCTAAATCTCAGCCAAATAAATATGTTCAGCCAGCATTTCAGTGTCACATTACAACAAGCACAGCCAAGCATAGACAAAACATTTGATAGGATGGGAAACCTCACCATGCTATTAATAATCAGGGTGTGTCTCCTAAACAATTTCCTGAAAATCAAACAAACTCTTTAGGTAACCAGCACAAAAACTGGCAATGCAGGCCTATTTCATTATTTACTATTATTTCTGACTGATTATTTATGTAACTGTCATCTCAACGTCAATATCTTGTAAATATTGGTCAGTCAGAAGGACTCTGAATTAACCCCTTAATAGTTGTGGTAGCTTTTTTACCTGGACTTTGTCTTTCTAGAGAGAAACAATAGAATACAATAAAATAAAATTTTTCACAGTGTAATTCATTTTAGTTAGTATGCAACACATACATATTGTTTCATATAAGGCAACCAACAACTTTATGATTTCATCTTTGCCAAGCTAAACAGCTGAGAACTGAAATATGATGAAACTCATTCCCTGGATTAACAAAAACCTCTATGTTTCGAAAGTCAAGAAGACAAACACATAAATCAATAATGCCAACCAAATTGTCAAGCTAGACCATCTGGCATATGTTGAAAAATATAATATCTGCGCTTTAAAATCTAATTTATGAGATACAGTCATTACCAAATGTTTGAAGCCTTGATTCTTCTTGCTTTTCTAAACAATATTGTTTTGTAGTAACAGCAGAAGCCGTCACAAAACTGTAGCCGCAAAGTGGGAAAAGCATCAACACTCTTTATGTTATTGATTGTCCCAGCTGTAATTTCATCTGCCACATCTAAAATGTGATACAATTTGTTCATTTTCGTCTTCAAATAAAGAATATGAGATTTTAAAAATATCTGTATGCTTGTGAAAGGTGAAAGTTTTGTGATCAATAAACAAATCATGTATTTTTATCCTTAAAAGTTTTAGAGACTGCAGCAAGTTTATCTTAGTGAAGATTAAGAATTTACACTAGTGAATAAACAAAACAAACATAAGCAGAAGTTAAATATGCACGGCAAAAAGAAAAAAGCACTTATAATCAAAGATCACTTTGTTTGCAGTTCTCTTGATTCACCAACATCAAAGTAAAGCTCAGCAAGGAGATATGGCCTACTGAGGCTTGATGCAGCTAAACATGCACTTTTCATGCATCACTATGGTTATTTATCTAAAACAAAGCCCTCTGTTATTACTGAAATAACAGGGATGTGAAATTATATATATTTATAATGTAGTGAACATGTAATATCGATCAATATCCATTTTTATTTTAAAAAAAATACTAGTTGGTGATTTCATAGCAATTCATTATCATTTAAAGCCATTTTCAACTTTCTTGCTACAAACGATTCCTTCGGAAACTTGTAAATTTAATTATGTACATAACCAGAAAGCTGATGACGTTTCTCTCACCAGAAACCATGCTCCACTGAGCATAACTTTAAACAGGTTTCATCCTGACAAACAAGATGTGTTGCAGCCTGCACACAGTAGATTCATTTCCTCTTCTTTAGCAGCTTTATGGAAAAAACTACATGTTAATTTAGTCTCACTTTCATTGTGGTACGTTTCTTTGACAATCAGATCTGTGTGACAATCAGATTACTTGGACTGATTGTAAGTGAAGCGCCTTGAGATGACTTTGTTATGAATTGGCGCTATACAAATAAAGTTGAATTGAATTGAAATGAATTGAATTGAATTTGACATTTATAGCTGTGATACCTTTATACAAACATGTATACGTGTTTTTGTGTGTATTATTTAACCAAAATTAACGTAAAAATGCATAAGGTTGTCATAGACAAGTGCATCCTAGGTAAGTAGCAACAACATGCTGCCAATTAAATGCACTTGATTAATTACTAATCAGAAAGTGTGAGTATCCCCTTTAAAAGTAGAGTTTTTGGCAGTTTGCTGATCTGGACCATCAGGTGTGTGTTCGCACAACGCCAATGAAGAAAGACATCAGTGACAATCATGGAGAAGCGACTGTTGATGCCCATCAATGTGGGAAGTGTTGTAAGGTAATTTTCTAATAATTTGGAAACTATCATTTCACCGTGGGAAAGGTTTTTCACAAGTGGAAAACATCCAAGACAGTTACCAATCTTCCCAGCAGTGGATGTCCCTGCAAATCCACACACAGATTAAAAACTGAGCAACGTAAGAGCTACATCCAAAGTTCAAATCAATACAATTTTCCTACCTGACCGAAATACTATGAAAGGATTGTACATAAACAACGTCCACAAACTTAAATGAATTAAGGAAACATTGTTAAGAACAGAGCAAAAATTACTCCATAGTAATGTGAGAGGCTGAAAAGATACAGAAAATGATTACTTATTAGTTAATCATGATCATTCATTACTTATTGCAGTTAAAACTTACAGGTTATTGAAAAATGTGTATTTTTGGTCAAGATTTGTTGAATAAATATCAGCATGGTATATACCACTATGCCGCAGCACGCCTCCAAAATGCTGAGAATATGATTGGTTCAAATATTGTAAAATCTTGTGGTAAGAACATTGTAATGGAGGCCTGACAGAAAACACAGAGGTTGACTATCATAACTAAAAGCCCCTTTCTTGCCATCTCTGCTGGGCCATTCATAAACAGCTGCACCCTCCCCGAACTCCTGATTCAGTGAAAAATCATCCCACAGAAATATCAAAGCATCTTCTGCATAAATGACAAATTCTGGAGACTTGCAGGAATCATTAAAGATTGAGAATGTGGAAAAAGGCTGACACATTACTAAGTGTTGTTAGCTAAACAATCCTCAGAACAAAGCAGACAAAAGTCAGCTTTTTATTAACAATTTTACATGTAATTGATACTTGGACTACATTTTCTTATTTGACAAAACTTGACTTTAAATACAAATACAAAGATACAAAACTGAAAATGTAAAACTAGAGTCAAAAGCAGACATCTAATGGCACTTTCCAACATTAAGAGATTGTTAAACATCATTAACTAAACTCAGACATGCAGCTCAGCTTCATCTAGCAACAGCTGAGTTTGACTGAGAAATCTATATAATCCAATTCCTTCTGGGAATGACTTCTTCCCATCACTCAAAAACAGTTGGCAGCAAACTACAATCACACGAGGGAAGAAAAAAACTACTATGGGTTGCATCTTGAATCATGTAAAAAATTCCTATTCTTAAAGATTTTATTAACCTTGCTTTCAGCTGAGATGTTAAGCTACAATGACTCTAAATGAACAGATGTTTTCCTACATTCAGAAGATACAGGATATTTCTAAATTGATAATAAAGCATAAATCTGTAACAGCTCTTTCAGAAAAAAAAGGAATTTAATACATGAATCCTTTCTGCTCAGTAACGGGTTAAAAATCCTAGAAATTAAATAAGGATTTATCGCAGCCTGGGTCCATCACGTTCCACCTGCAACACTGTCACTAGAGCTCACGATGCCCACTTAACATGGTTGTGTTTCCACAAGACACATTTTTAAGAAGCATCCCAAAAGTCTCCCTCTGCTCCACTGGAAACACAGGCCTGGTCTATTTTTGACAGAAGCTGCATCAAACCGATGAGCCAAATGGGGAAACTAGAGCCGGGTAGGAGATGAAGAATCCCATCAAATTTCAATATAAAGCTCACAACCATATGAACCGAAACTACATCAACTTTACCAGTGGAACCAGACCAAACAGCAAACAAGCCGGAGCATTTTAACCATGGAAGTTCATCAAGTGAAAACCACAAAGTATTAAATGACACCGCAGATCCTTTTAAAGGGACAACATTAAAACAAGGCAGGGAATTTAGTTGCAGGACTTTTGGGAAATGAATTGAAAAACACAGCTGGCTGGACAAACTACTCTCCTTCTAAAACTCCCAGATGTGGTACTGTGTAAAGAAGCACTACTGAATCTGCATCCTGGTGCAAAATTTAATATCCTAATTTCATTGAATAATCCACAGTCCCATCGGAGTAATATTCACATCATATGGCATTTATAGTAAGGAACACTTTTAAAAAATTGTTTTTTCCCTAAGTCTTATATCATTATACTGCTTAAATTATAGTGTTTAACTGCTTGGGTGGTGGTGTGTTATGACATGACAATTAAAAGACATATCAGTGTTGGCTTATGAAATCAACCAAATAAAATTCCTAATCTGAAAAGTTTAATACAAGACAAGTGTCAGAGTGGGTTCACTCCTTTACCGCCAGCCCCAAACAAACGAGGCATGTATCTTTTTGGGTAAAATTGGTCATAAAAATAATAAAAACCTAACCATAAAACCTCCATTTCTTACACATCTCTTCCAGGTTGTCGTCTGTAAAGTGCAACAGTGTCCATTGGAGGTCTCTGAACAAATAAGTTGGATTGAAATGTAACTTTGCCACCTAGAGCAGCTGAAAAGTATCAGAAAATCAGCAGAAGTTGTTTTAGGAATCATTATTGTGAAGTTATCCACTGAACATTTTCCAAGCTTATGTCAGATTTGTTTGTTGCACCCATGTGGTTAAAATAGGCGTTCTCAGGAGGAGGCATCGCTTCTCCAACACACCAGGATCCAATGAATGGCTCATTACCAGGCCTGCGTGTAAAAACTGCAGGATAGTAGCTCTCGAGCACTGGAGTTGGGCCCCCCGATGTAGGCGGCTAGAAATTTGGTTCTGGATAATAATATGTCATTTGTGTTTAACATTGCATAATCTAACCAGTTAGTTTAATTGGTTTAATTAAATCTCCCTTGTTTTAACACTCATGCAGTCTTAAATCAGTATTCTTTTGATTGTATTTCTTGTAATAAAACATCTGACAAATAATTTGATTATTACTACAATTAATTAATGCTGACTGCAGGCCAGAAAGCTGTTGTTTTCTGCCCAAACCTGAACACAGAGTGAGGGAGTAATGTTGTTCTTGCTCGCTTTGGTCAGGACGGAAAAATATTAAATCTTTGGATTTGATTGACATGACAAACCAAAAAGTAGCAAATGTACCACTGAACGCAACTGAATGGAAATTGCCCATTTCACATCATCCTTCACCGCACACTAAAGAGTCAATGGCCTCATCAGATTTGCATCATCAACACAGCTGGAGGGGAGAAATGATTAATCTCCGTTAGAGCGACTTTGGCTATTTTTTCCCCAATCCATCTTTTTCTGGCACACTTTTGAAGGGTCTTGCCGGTCCCACTCTACCTCAATTATCTGGCAATGCCCAGCTGAGATGCAATAATCCAAACCCTCATTCCCTGCAATTTTCACACTTGTGTCTGCACATACTTGCCTTAAGTTCACAATCACTTATGTAGGTGCTTCTTCCCCCACCTTGAGGATCTGAGAGACGTGAGCTCTGACTGTAGGATGGAGGGAGGAGGGATTTACCAAATGCAAGCCTGCAGTAGTGGAATAATATTTAAATCAAAATGTATGCAGAGTTTATCTAATTTTAGCCTCCTGAAATTAGAATCTTCCCCAGGGGTAAAACTGTGCATTTGTTGGAAACTGAAATATAAACTATACATCACATGTGCAGTTTCTGCTCCACTCACACAACAAATCCCATGGTAATTCATTTTTGACATGTTTAAGATTGTGTTTGCTTTTTGTTTGAGTCTAATAAAACAGTGATTTTACAAGAGATGTGATAAGACGCTAAACCAATCACTCAGTCGTTTCAGTCTAAAAAGCATTTCAAATCACAAGCCAAATATTACCTATTTATCATGAGTGTTTGCTTTATAACAAGAGGCACCCACATTATCAACATGTATGTTTTTTATCATACCTGTGTCCAAAAATATTTCATTTAAATTTACCTGGTTATGATGATTGCTTCATAAAAAGTATAAAAAGGTGGCTAGTTCTACAGGAAACTTCTTACGAAATATTATATCTATGATTTTAAATTAGAAAGTAAATAAAAATCCTGTTAGGAGCCTTAAAAAGTAAACCCTCTACATGTGCATACAAATTGTTTATGACATTTTTTGTACTCAAATAATAATCAAGATCTGTGCTTCAGTACATTTTTAAAGGATGAAGCTGGTCAGTAGTCATCACATAGCGGTCACAATGAGCTCCGGCTCCAATACACAATCATCCTGACTGTCTCCGATTCTTTTCTGTTCCAAACAAAAAGCATCATGCTGACGTTGGTCTATTTTTGAAGTCACAGGGTGCATGGTCCGGTCTAAAGGTAGCTGTCCACATGATGTCCACATGTTACTATATTAAATCATCATAACACAGATACACACACTCAATATATACTGTAGTTCTGCTTGTTATTCTGTTCAGCCTGAAACGCTTGTGTTTCCTGGATCAATAAATGTGGAAAAACCGTAATAGATGTCATCTCTTTTTGTCTAACAAAAAAAAATAACAATGTTAATTAAATTAGGATCATTTAATATTTAATCAATAGGGTTTTCTGCTGTCAGTCATAGTAGCAATACCTGCAAATTTCTGTTAATTAACAGGGACTTCAGTAGAAACCTCGCCAGGAAGATCAGTCTTGACATAAAGTCTCACAGCATGTAAACTACGGTTTCTTTGTCATTTGTTTTACTGAAGAGCCCACACACAAACAGCATCCTCCTCACTTGAATGATTAGGTATTATAAAAGTCATCCTCACAGCTCCACAGTTCATGTGTGACAGCTCTGTTGTTGTTTCTTTGTCATTCCAACTCAATGTGTGTCTTTCGTTTCACAGATAACTGACTACAACGAGGCATTGTGGATGCACACAAGACGCGCTTTCAGGAAACATAATGCTTGATTGTTGACTTTCTCTTGTGGCACATCAGACAATAAATGTGCTTCAGACTAATGTCCTGTAGCATTTATAGTCAAAGGAAGCGATCCAGAAGCGGGGAATTCTGACTCTTCTTACTACAACCAAACCTTCCACACACACTTTGATTAAGTAAGATGTCCATACATAGAAAGGAAAAAGGTGAATGCATGTGCAGGAGAGAATTTTAATGGACTGAGCTATTAACAGTCAGACAGGAAAACCAGGACAGAATTGCTCAATAAGACGATGTCTCCCTATCTCATTCAACTAAACTACAGTTCAAAGACGGCCCCGGCACTGAGGCACATTAAGGCATATTTTTCTCCAACACACCTCACAGCAAATCCTCAATAATTATCTCTGTGAACAGTTCCTGCACTTGGCAACACCTGATCATAACAGCCAAAGCAGGCCTGATTTATGTATTATTCATTCATCTGACAATAAAGCAAAACATGATTAACATTCACAGCACTACACCATAATGTAATCAGATCAATAAAACATTTACACATGTCTGCTGCCTAAACTGTGCTTTGTTCAAAATCTTTACTGCAGCACTACTCTACAATTCCAGGTGGAAAGCTCAGGTTTCAAGCACCAGATGTGAAGAGCGCGCACAGGCATCGCAAAGAGGAGGGAAAGGAATTAAATCCAAGACTGAAAACTAATACATGCTTCCTATTCATGAAAAAAGCCCAGAAACAATTCAAACAAGGTCTGTAAACAAGCAATTTGGGTGAAGAGACTAAGAGATACTACATTTCAGAGGGTTTGCAGAAATAGGTTTGAGGGATCTGGTCCTACCTGATGCAGTGAACTGACTGCTTCCAAGTGTTGTAGGCCTATTTTTCCCTCCGTTTACAGGTGGAGAAAACATCTGAAAGGAAAAATAAGGATACTTAACTTAATATAGGCAAAGACTAGCTTTACAGAAAGCAACATCGATGATTCTGATCATGTTTTTACAAAGGAAAAGAAAATAAGCTTTTACAAGCATTTATGAGTTATCACACAACAACTAGCACTCTAAAAGCACTTTTAATATTGAATATTGAGTTGTTGAATATAATAAATGAGACTATCATGAGAATTTGAGCACTTTTTCACAGCTAATTAATGTACAAAGTTGGAAAGAAAAGAAGGGGAAAAAAAGAAAAACAAGCCAATTGTGGAGATATTTTGACTTTAAGTCTAACCAAAAACAGTAAAGTCCCACAACTTAGGGGTGGCAAGTTGTTAAATATACAATAACAGGGTGAAAAGTGGTGAAAGCTTAGACACCACTTAGAATGGGTTCATAGATCCAACAACATATGCTGTTTGTGAAGTTTGGAAAAATTAATTTCACTTCAAAGAACAGGTGAGTTCTTTGGTAGCTCCTTAGTTTGTTAAAAAAAAAAAAAAAAAAAACATTTTTTAACGTTTAATAGAAATAAATGACCATTTCCGTGAAGGTTTATGTGCACTATCAATCTATATTCAGAAAGACAGCAATATAAATTAACTATTGAAGACATTTAAAGCATTAATGGCAATGCAACTACCATGTCATGATCAGAACAGCAACATCACATCAGTTAACACTAATAAGATGTAGCCTATTTAGTCTTCACACCTCTGAGCCGTCAGAGCTGAATGGCACAAACAGGTAAACCTGAAAAACAAAAAAACAAAAAACTGTGAATCCTACCGCGCTGAAATCCAGCAGGTCACTTAATTCCTTGTCTGTTCCGAGAGCGGCAATCCGCTGCTGAGGATTCATCCTGGCGATATAGAAACCTGGAGAAAACACGGTCTATCAGGTCACATCTTTGCTTTTTTTTTTATTGCCACAGGAAATGACTGCCACGGGAGGCATTTGTTATGGATGCAGTATAAAGACCAGCACACTGAAGTAAAGTTGGCTCTAGCGTTACATCATACAGACAATGACAGTTTGAGTGATAAATGATCAAATGAAGCAAGACTTTGTTTGCACACCTTTAGTTTAGGGGATATACTTTGTTTTTTGTTCTTTCTTTCACTGACCGATTACGAAAGATGAGAGCAGTGGTGGGAGCGCTCTGAATGGATGTCTGAGCATGGACCTGCAGCATCGCATTAGTGCAGTAACCATGTTACTCTGTAATAACACCACATGTTACTAGGCGGACATTTATGAGAGCGCCTGGTTGGGTTGTCACCAGCCGTGTTAATGTCAGTGATTAATTAAGTGCATTTTCCAAGCATGACAATGGTTTGCTGTTAGCTGAGGCACCTAACGTTACTTAGCTAGCTGGCTAACGCTAGCTGCAGTTACTCGTATGGGTAGAAAATAGCGAGCGAGCTGCAGGCAGCTGCAGCGGTTGTAGTCTTTGTAGACAGTGGTACAAAACCGACAGTGCTGCTTCAGTGACAGAAATCTGAATTACAAACCAATTCAAGACAGGCAACATTGACAAACAAATAATGCAAGTGACAATCTCAGTCTCCAGCTCCAGAAAACAAAACGCAATGATGGTCTCTCAACTCCCAACTTCTTTCACGGGGTCCGAAAGCTTCTGGCAAACTCCCACTTTGATTTTACCTGTTTTCCGCTTAAATTCCCGACTAGGGTGATCTGGTGTAGAATCGCTTTCTGACAGGACGCCTCCAAATAGCGAAATGTCCGTTTAAAGCGCAATACGTGGGATAATATCCTCTATATCAGTTACGAGTTTCCCTTAGGCAGACATTTTTTGCTTTGCAAAAGCCTCAGCACCACGATGTCAGTGGTTATTGTATCCCTCCGCCGAGCACAGTGACATGAAGGTCCCACACAGCGGGAGATGCTGCAGGAGTCAGCACGCGCTGTCCTGAATCACACAGATTCAAGCAAGGTTTCATCTCTGCTTTGTTATCACTCTCAACTCTCAGTGGATTTAATGCGCGGCAGCCTATCAAAATCCTAAAGTACAGAGGAAATACAGTGAAACGGTAGTTCAGTTTAAATAACTTGTTTTGAAACCCTTTGCTAAGCTTTCTCAAAAGGGCATTTTTTTGTATTTACCAAAATAAGTCTGGAAAGAAAATAAGTTTTAACAAAATTAAATACGAGACACACTTTATTTCGCACGCATGTGCGCTTAGTCCGTTTGCAAAGTGCTGATTATATCTATTTTGCTAAAACTAAAATAAATCAAATATTCAGATAAATGACTAAATAAATGCTGTAAGAAAGCTTAGTTGAAACGGAGGGGTTGCATTCTCCGTAAATAGACATTCTTTATTCTCATGTCACATATTCAACCCGTTATTCATATTCTTGATAAAAAAATGTTATCACTTGAATGTAAATAAACATCTGAACGTGTCATACAAAACCCAAATGTCAGAGAAATTTGCGAAGATATGACCAAGTTTTGCAGCTGAGTTCAGGTTCGGTGGTTATGGTTAATTATGACAGCGCCACTTGTATGGCGATGTCATGTGCAAACAAGTACAGCCTTTAACGTGTAAAATCGGGAAAACAGAGAAGACTGAAACATGGTCCGTGTCTTGACAAATATTGTGCAATACCAAATTCCACGGTGCTGTCCTTTCTATGTTAGGACTACTTTTTCTTCCGCGGTGTTATAAAATAGGGTTAATAGATATGGCAGGGGGTGTTATTAGGCTAATGAAGACATCAAGTCGTTGTGTCCGTGTCTTAATAAATCTTCATTTTAGCCAGACATTAGTTGCTTCTAACTTCTTACTTTTTCAAATAGGAGTAGACGCTAGAGATTATACGTAAAAGACTCAAAAATCTTAAATGGTCAGAGCGAAGTACATTTATCTTTGAAATAACGTTGCAAAGGTAACAAATATACGAATAAATTTTGTTTGTTTCAAACATTTCAGGTTATTGCAAGGCTAGTTCTTTCCTGATTAT
>JAVQJG010238171.1:0-11590 GCA_036024015.1 Craterocephalus amniculus | reverse complement strand
GGAAGGGGTTCCGAAGGATTTAATGGCGGCGCGGCGCGGCGCGGCCGCGTCGCGTCCCCGTGTGGTGGGTTTGGGGGGTAAGTGTCCGTCAACCCAAACTGCTTTGTTCCGCCTCCCTTCGGGTGCCGGGATACGAGCCGCCTGGCTTGAATTCCTGCACTTGATGAGAGCGGGCTGTCGGTGTGTGCATTTCTCAGCAAGCAGATCCCAGTGGTCCATTACTTAGCGTAGTTACACACACACACACACACATATATATATACACATATATATATATATATATAATGTGTTTGTATGTGTGTTTGCAGCTTTCGACATAGACCTATTCTTTTTAAATGTTCACCTTTTTTGGGAATACAGTACTCAGTGATTGTTGGATGATAATTTAATTTTTGTGTGGATCAGCTGACTGTTACAAGTCTGTAAGCAAACAGTCCTTGTTTGATACCTTTTAGTAAAAACATTGGTGGAAACTTAAGCATACAACTGATTAAATTACCATTTATCGATAAACTCTGTGCTCCCTATGACTTTAAAATCTTGTAATGTAGAAATATATGCAAAAAAGGCATACTTAATAGTCGCTAATTAAATGTAAACAAGGTAACATATTGAATTAAATATGATATAGATTTTTGGGGAAATCACTTAAGTCATAATCATGGACCGGAGAAGTTGCGGTAGGCGTCCCATATTTTGATTTCTGAAAGGTGGCAACCCTTGACGGGTATAGCTCTTCTCTCCTGGAAGTTGTGGGTTGGGTGAAAGAAGCTACTTACCGAAGGCAGATGGACGCTTTTCTGCGGACATAAATCCTATAGTTTGCATCCTGGAGGGACCTGCAGCACCAATCCTCCTTCCAGATCATCACTGGGATCGGATGAGGGGAGTGAATTTCCCTGACAGCGGCATCATCCGGACATAACTCCTGGATGAAATAATGAAATTCACCGGGCGTCCGGCGCCTCTGGAGGATCCGATGGACCCAAACACGCCGGCATCTTCGGTTTTCCGATTTCCAAGGCAGGTAAAAGATTGGAACTCTCACAAAGTCCTTAGAATAATCAGGCTGCCATCTTCGTTGTTAATGAACGGCAAAACATAGAAACCTTTCCTCTCCGATTGTCAAACTTCATGTACAATAAGCGTTTCCTATACTCGCAAGCGATATGCTCAATTTTAGCGAATAATTCGCTACAATCAAGCGAGTAAACATCCAGTATCTGTGCATTGAAACAAGCCGCGGACGTGAATGGATGCGCCCGGTGTCCATGCAGGGTAACGCAGCTCACGGAGCTGCCTGACGGAGCTAACAGCTAGCTGCTAGCAGAGTGAGGGGGAAGTTCGCAGCGCGTGCCAGCAGTGATTGACGGATGTCACACTCTCCATCAAAGACTCATCTGGCTCTGATTGGTTCTTACCGGGCGCGGTGGATTCCTACTACTGTCTGAACATAGTGTCAGTTTTATAAAATATGAAAAGAAGTTACTTTTATAATAGTTGTAGACTGCAGCTTTATGAGTAATTTAGGGGGGCTCAAGCCCACCGAAAATAGGGCTAACGACGTCCATGCAATGGTAGTCATTGCCTGCAGTCTCTGATCAAACTATCCTTTTGCTGATGCTTCCACTGCTCTGTTGACATCTTAATCAAACAGTCCCCAGAGTGTTGGCACACAAATATGTGGCCATTTGGTTAGAGCCTCCTCCAGGGGAAAGAAGGGGGAAAAGGAGAAAGACTTCAGGTCGCTGATTAGTCATGAAAATCAGGTCGCATTTTCCAGCTTCCAGCTTCAGTTTGAACCATTGTTCTTAAAATACGAGGCCCCACAGGACTTCTGTGAATATTAAATCATTGGAATACTCCTTTAACACACAACATCAAAATTCATGCTGCAACCCTTTATTCTAAGAATTGCAATTAAATGCCAGAACACTAAATGGTTTCCTCTGTTGCATATTCCTCTGTTGCATGAAAAACAAAACCACAGTGTGGATTGTGTTCAGAGGAATTTATGAATTAATGAATCCCACAGACCATATTTAAATTAAAAGTTATGAATACAGATGGGACTTGCTGCGTATTACTGTGTAAGTTTGACAAAATAAACCAAATTTTCATGACTGTTCTCTTCATTAATGTGTGTCTGTATATCACTGCATATTTAACTTATATTGTCAAAAGCATGTTTTTAAATGCTACACTTACTGTATCAACAAATAAAACATGGTGATTATGTTACAGTTACTGCAACACTATTGATTTGAGGCCAGATGTTCAAACCCAAGAGCCTCAGCTCAATCGAACTGGTTGTTTAAAAAAAGACTGGGTGAAATCGGATGACAAAAAAAGGGATTTGGGCAAATTACTGTGATGCCATGTGAGAAATCCATTAATGTAATTTGAGAAAGTACTCTTTGGCAGTGGGACGAATAAAAACACTCAGTTTTACTGGAAATAAAGTTTGGAAAAGCTAAACACTTGGAAGGATGATAATCTACCTTGATGAATTATGTTCAGGAGACACAGACTAGAACAGCTAAATACAAAGATAAAACAACAGCAACATAACCCCTGTAAATCAGCTGAGGGAAAATCAGCTCATTCCTCCACAGAGTAGTTTTCACTCTGGTAATTTGGGAGGGTGGCCTCACATAAACCATTTTTCTCAGGTATTTTGTACATTTCTCTTTAGGATTTTGATATGAATAAAAGATAAATTGAACACTTTGTCTGCTTAGTGTCAGCCACATGAACTGCTTTTTGATTAACTTCAGTTGAAAAGCAGATGTGACATTTATTCTTCTTGAATTAATCAACAATTAATAATTTAGAATTGATTATCTAATTAATGAAAGACATTCTGGCTTAGATGCAGGAAGACAACGTCAAACTGTGACTCTACCATCCCCATGCTTCACAGAGTGGGTAGTGCTCTTGTCTCAGGATGCTACTTTCCTTTGTCCTTTGTTATATATAAAACATGGAGGCTTTGAAAGATCAAAGTGTTTTCTGATTACAGCTGAATTCACCTGCCTGACATCTCCCTGACAGAAATCAAGACACTCCTTGACTGCAAGTCCAGGAGGTGTGTACTCAGAGACATTTGATATTTGACCACGTTCAAGATTTTTTTGTATAATTTGATTAGAACATCTTCGTTTTATTTCAGGATTTCTGTTTAAACTTTCAGCTACAGTGTAGGCCTAACTTTTTTTTCTGATCCGGAGATTGTTTGCAAATAAGGTGAGAAGCTGGTACTGCTACAAACCAAACAATATGGTAACCCAGCCACATTGAAAAATCAATACAACAGTCGATTTTTGTTGGAACTGTGAAGAAGCATCTACAGGGTACAGGTAGAGGGATTAAGTCAGTGGGTGCAAAATGGGGGCAGGGGAAGCTACTGGGGAGCTACTCAGAGGAACGCTGACAAATTCCCAGATATTGATTAGATGCAGGATTTTCTGGACATATGCTTCCAAACTGATCCTCTCAAAGCCCCAATGAAAAGCCTCAAAACACAAGCAGAAGAGGAAGCTTGAGGGGTATTAAATGTTGTGACAAAGACACATGCACTGCACAGAGAAAGTGTGTGTCTTTCTGACAGCATTATTGCTACTTGGTTCACTGTACACAGCAAAATGCAGCTCTGGTTGAATGATTGCCTTCTGAGGGTTTATGGCTGTTGCAATTGGTCTGCGTGTATGTGTGTGTGTGTGTGTGTGTGTGTGTGTGTGTGTGTGTGTGTGTATGTGTGTGTGTGTGTGTGTAAGCTACCGTCTGTCTAGTCGGTGAGATTCAGGTCTGTTTGTATTGACATAGTTAAGAAACTGCACCCTCGTCAGCAATACTCAGCAAGACAGTCAATCACTTCCCTCACGACCTGGATGCTCCCTCTCTTCTGGGGGTTCAATACATGCACAGAGATACACACTCATACACACACGTGAACAAACATCCTACCTAATGGATCACATGTCATGACTGTTCGGAGAGATTATTTCATTGCATGCTGCAAAAGCAAGCATTAAAACCTAAAAAAAAAAACTAAAAAGAAGATATAAAATTTCACCTATTTTTCTTTTTGAATTTTCTGGGATAAAATGATCTAAATGACATTGTGAAAACTAGTTTCAGGCGGTGGAATTTGGTCATTGTTTAGCTGGTTTTAGATGCAGCAGACTGACATAAGTGAGACATTCTTTTAAAAAACTACAATGCAGCATCTGTTTAGCACAGATGAATAAATTGAGTTGGGTTTAAAGTGGGCGATGGACTGGCCCAGATAGAAGATGGAGAGATAAGAGGCTCCATTTCACTCTATAAAAGAAATCTGAAGATATCTGCTGAGGAAAACATTCTGGGACAATATCATGACTTTTAATGAAATCTGACTATTTCAACTGAACTGAACTCAATTTATAAAGCCCTTTAAAAAAATCACAACTAAAACAAAGTGCTGTACATAAATTAACACAGTCAAATGAAACAATTAACTGGGAAATAAATTGAATAAATTTTATTTTTTTAAAACAATTTAAAGAAAAAAAAACAAAGTAAAATAATAGGATGGGTACCTCATTCCACAGTTTTGGAGCTGCAGTTGAAAAGGCCCTGACTCCCCTGTCTCCTCCTGTTCGGACCTTGTTCCTCCAGGTGCAGCAGGTCTGACCCGAGGCACCGTGCAGGAGTGTAGAAGTGAAATGGAATGCACAGATAGTTTTAGGATTCAAAAGCAAATTTGAATCATAACATGACATCAAATTTTAGATTTCAGATGGCACTGGATGGCAGGCGGCATATTTCAAACATGATGCATGTGTTTTTCTTACGTTTAGGTTACAAAGTGTGGCAAAGTGATGAAACTTTTGAAACATAAAGTGTGATGATGTCTTTAAAGAAGTACTGTACCAGGTATTTTCCTCTGAAGTTGGTGATGACCATAAACAAAGCTAAAAGGGAAATGTTCACATCTAAGCTATCTTTAATCTCTTTGAGAGCGAAATGAAAGAAAGAAAAAAGGGAATCACAACATTTTCTTTTATCTGTTTAAATTTTTACTTTCAAATAAAGTAAAACATGTTCTAATTAATTCTTCGCTGTTTGGTTTCATTGAAATTGATAAACTTCACAAGGTTCTGTAAAGTAATGGCTAATCTGTTGACTTTTACAGATCTGCAATCTACATGGCCTACTTGTTCGCATCATCCCACGAGTACTGTAAGTTTATAAGGATCTGAGATCTTCTATCTATTTACATAAGAATGCACGTGCACCTAGTTTCCTCTTGCGCCATGAAAAGTTTACAGAAAGTATGTTTTTAATCCCGCTTGTTATCTGATCAGTGACAATAAATTGTATGTAGTTTGTATTTTCATGTTTTAAAAGTTCACAGTGACATTAAAAAAGGGATATCTGGGATGTGCAGTGACTTCCTCTGACCATTAGGTGGCAATGCTTCTCTTCCTGCGCTTTCAGAGAATTTTGGTGTTGCTGTATGTTTGTGTGCATGTGTGTGTGTTTCGTCATCCATACATCACCTAAACCTTCAGACCAATACTATTGTGCCCCTGGGCTGAGGCAACAAAGAAAAGGCAATTGTCAATAAATATCTACAATAACAGGACAACAGCCAGTGACTCTGTAAGGTGGAGGCAGAAAATAGTCACCAGAACAAAATTTGCATATAAAATTAATTTTGAGTAAAAATGATCATCTAAATCTAACCCAATCACAATGTACCCTTACACAGCCCTTTTTAAAAATAATTATCACCATGATTACTGTTCTACTCTATATGAAAATATCCCTCTCATGGGCTCAGTGATATTTTATGGTCACCTATTGATTGCGCGATTAGCGGTCCAGCAGGGTCCACCCACTTCGTGTCTAGTTGAGAGTAATAGGTATTGAGTGAGCCGTCAATGGTAAAGAAGGGCATTGATCAGAGGAGCATTGTCTTGGTGGATTGGGGGTTGGTGTAGTAGCAACAGCATCCACCCTGACCTTCACCTTGCTTCCAAACCGGCCAACTGAATTGATTACACAAACCGAAAGCCAGGGTGACCTCCGCGTGGGATCACCCACCCACTCATCTCTCCACATTAACCTGAGTCTTGATCACATGAAGCTTGGAATTGGACCTTGTGTTACAGAGGTTGGTACATCCATTAGGGCGACTATCCTTCATCCTAGCAGGTGATGATGCAACATGAGAGCAACATTCCACGTGATCCAATCTAAGTGTATCACAGGATGAAAGCGGACTCTTGGGTCAGTCGTCATCTTTAAATGTTTCCTTTGTCAATGAGACAAGCTCAGCAGCCTGATGTTGTCCTTATGTCAAAGGCACTGTCCTCATAAAATACCCGTGCTCGCCCTACTGATTCTGCTTCAATACTGGTAAAGATTTAAGAATTTGTTATTAGCAAAAATATGACACTGTGCCGCATCACCAGCGGATGCTAAGCAAATACCCTGAAAGGACACTTGGAGTTGGTGATGGAATTTGTCAAAGGATTTCACTGAATGTCTCTAAAGGGCAAGCTTCAATCTTTTACTCAAGTCTGACAAATCTTGATAAATATGGATTTCTTTGCGAGTGGGATAAAGGAATCTTTATGCTGCCTTTTACAACTCTGTTTCACAGGATTGTTTAAGGCACATGAGATGGAAGTTAATTCCTTTGGGACATCTGAGAAACAGAGGGAGCAGGTAAATAATGGAGGACGGGTTTTTCAGGATAATGATAACAAAATGTTTGTGAGAAGAGGAATATTGAAAAGACCAATGAACTTCAAATAAAGCCTTAGAGAACGACAGGCAATAAGTAACAGCAGATGTCATTGGATTGGTTTGCTACTGGCAACAGTGTGGTAAACAACATATATTTAGTCTACGATCATGTGTTGCAAAAGATATGAGAATTCTAAAGAGGCCTTTCATTTAAAGTAACATTTTCTGACTTTTAAGCAAGTGGGTCAAATAATAAATTTGACTTCGCTACATGTGTTGGTCAAATGAAACAAAAAGGTGTCATGGGGGGCATTGTCAATTGGAAAGGGGAAAACATGTCAGAAATTTCCTATAGATGTCATAGTCCTAAGTGGATCTTTGACCTTTAGTTCTTTAATGACAGTTTAAGCACCTGTGAGTCAACATATTAAAACACACAGACAGGTAAAGTGATTAGCACTGATCATCTGGGTACAAAACATTGCTCTGCTTGAAAGCCGTATGTCCTGGTATCTATGTCTGTGATGTTACTTAGACACATATCACCCACCTTAACATCACTAAAGACTGAGTACACACCTCATAGCAACCACGGCTTGATTTCCAGGAGGGATGTCATAAAACCATGGAAGAACAAAAAACCCTGCTGCAGAGCAAAAACTGCTCAGTAATGGCTTGAGAACACAATAATAACTCAAAGACATTAACATGTCCTCTAAATTCCCTTTATTCCAGTCACACTGGGAATCCACAGGATGTCATGGAACAAGCCCAATTTACAAGACCCCACCATGCAACCTGCAGCCCACAGGATCTGGTGATCCGTGCCAGTGTTAAGCAGGACTCTGCCAGAGGTTTCTGTCCATGTCCTCATGGGTATCAGCTTTTTTGATTAAGTGAAGGTTTTAGCACTATTTTATTTTGGACTCTTAACTCTAAATGGTGCTGGGGATCAAACACTTACTGCATGTTTAACTACACCTATTGCACAGAATGTTTGCATTGTTTTGTAAGATCAAAAAGCATTAGTATGTATCCCAGTAAAGCTGATCTTACTCACATATTTTTCTGATCTTTGGCAGACAACAAAATAGGTGAGAAATCTTTACTGAAAAGCACTTCTTGAAGACCGCACTACCTCATGGTCTTGCAGAGCATTGCCAAACTGGCACCTGCTAACATAAAACTCCAGAGTTCGTAAATAGAGAATCATCTGAGAAAATCTTTATTCAAGTAACTCAAGTGACAAGACAATGTTCATGCAATGAATTCAACTGTGATTGTGTATAACATATGGAACATATGGAAGGGGAGTACAGACAAGGACGGTAGTCCAATTAAATGGCTAAGTTGAATTCTAAATGTAGCTCAACTCAACTCTGCATCTAACTGCACTGACTGTGGTAGTTCAAGGATCATAACCAAAATGTATCTTTTTACAGAAGCAGAGAGCTCCCAGTATTCTGTTTCTGATTAATATCTATAGATAACAAAAAAAGGGATATCTTATCTTGTTATGTATATCACCAGATTACGGTGGTCCTGAAGTCTCACAGCAATACAAAAGCCACAACACTCCACAATTAACCACGACACAGCATAATTAACCACAACACATTAAGCCATAGAACTTTTGCAAATTGAAATTAAATTGCTATGAAGAAGGATTTTAAAAATAATTTTTTGTTTTTCACAAAGAACAGATTACAGGACAAAGTGGGTAAGCCAGTGTGCTGCAGACACTCCTCCAGCTGTTTCTATGGTAAGAGACATTTCAATATGAAACATCGATGGCTTAATCTGTCAGAATAACGAAAGAAATCCTGGGGTAGGATGAGGACATAAATATGTTCATTTTTATCATATTTACCACATTTGGAAGCCAGTGGAGGTCAATCAGATTTTAAGTTCCCTCTTTGATGAACTAACCTCTGCACTTGCCAACATGTTGTGGTCCAGCTCAAATAAAGGTTTTATTTATGAGCATTGTTGTAAAAGTACTTTTTACGTGTTGAAATCAGAAGAATCTCTCACTGAGAACAACCTGGCAGGATTAATCGTACAAAATAGTTGCAGAAAACAGCAGGGTGCTAATTCAAACATGGCAGGGTCTTCAGACGTAATTGCTGCAGATGTCAGCTATTGATGACTGACCTTAGAGTTTTGCTATTCTTGTAAAGTAAACCCTGATATTATAGAAGGCATTGCATTGCATAGTTATTCCATATCATTTCCTTAAATTACAGAAAAAAATCCTCCACTGGTGAGTTAACTGGGGTAAGTAGCTCTTTATTGCTATTGTTGATAAACATGGAAATAATGAGAAAAACATCAAAATGGAATAAAAACAAGTGGTGCTGAGTTGCTGTTGTGCATCACTGCTGTTATAGGCCTTCTGATGCGGTGTAGTAGGAGCCGGACTCCTCGCTGGTCATGTTGACATCGATGTCCTCAGCAGAAAGCTCCTCATCACATTTGTTCTCACTTGCCAAAATAAAACATACAACATAGTTAGAATGACCAGAGACAAAGTATTAAAAAAAGAAGCATGTTTCATAGCACCACAGTTGTTACTGACATAATAAATATAAATGTGCCTCCTTCTGACATTTGTCCAAACAACAGTTGCATTTTATGGGTGCATTCCTCTTTGGCCCAGTTTAGTAAATCAACTGCATCATGTTTTCGTACCGTTATAAAGTTTGTGTGTGTTTTAACAGGCACAAACCTTTGAAAACTCAGAGCCCAAGTCTCATATACATGCAATAAAATTATTTACATTTGCATTCCCTCTCAGGACTTTCTGTATTTGTGCTGGTCCACAGGAGTATTTTGTAGTATTTAGAAAGACTCAAAATCACTAATGAGGACACACACTTCATGCAACAGACCCTAACACACATTAACTTTGTTTATAGCTCAGAGAGATTACAATACACACAGCCAAACACGGGTTCTGAAAGAGATCAACTGAAAATATAAATGAAGTTTTACCTCTGCTCACTCTGCTCCTGAGCTGGCAGCCATTTTTTTGACAGCTCATGAATGAGTGCCACACCGATGCAGTCTCCTTGGACATTAACGACCGTGTTGCCGCGGTCTCTGAGGGGGACAAACAACATCATCCTGTAATGATGAACTCTTCTGCTTGTTTTCCCCCTTGACTTTTTCCCAGAAAGGTTCCTTACTAAGGAAGCATTTCCAGTGAACTTAAACAGATCAATGCTAATGATCATATTTCTTGCTCATAACTAGAAATGTTTTTTTTTACCTATTACATTGTGTGTTGCTTATTGGGGTGATGAAAAAAACAAAATCTTAGTCTGAACATTTTAAAGTTGTTCCTCAAAGGATATCACTATAATGACTGATCAGCGATTCAGCACAGAACACATTACACCTTTTTCCAGAATAACATCCTGTTGAATCAACATCTATTTCTATATCAAAAACAGACAGGTAATGATAGTTTTAAAAAAATATGGTAACAATTATTCTCCATGTGGCTAAGATATGGAACTAATCAACCAAGTTGTCATTGACACAATGAACAAACTCCTACTATAACAACATCATTACAGTATAAACTATTAAAACTACTTTTTAAAAACATGAATATAAATGTTGGAAAAACCACGTGACCATTACTTGGGGCTACCTCAGGCAGGGCTCCAGAGTGTGAACAAAAATTCTTTGACTGCGACTACGTTATGATGCAAACAAACCCACTTTCCAGCAGATCAAACTGCAAACAACAGGTGAAACTTACAGGAGCCATTCCACAACCACCAGTAGAGAAGCATCATTCGCACAAAGCCCGGCCGCTGACAGAATAACGATGGTTGTCACAGCTCCAGTAGCTGGGATTCCCGTCGCTCCTAAACTGGAGATGGTCGCCAACATGCTGCAAATCACGCAAAAAGACCTCATTATGCAATTCTCATCAAAAGCTCTCTGTTATCCAACTTTGTTAACTTCCTGACTTACCATATTGTGATTATCTGGCTAATATCCAGATCGATGAGATTGAGCTGGGCGATGAAAAACGCTGCTATCACCTCCTAAAGCAAGGTTCCATTCATGTTGAGGTTGGTGACGATGGGCAGCACGAAACGGGTGATTCTCTTGTCGATCTTCATTTTGTTTTCACAGCACTGGAAGGTGTGTGGCAGGGTGGCAGCGCTTTAACAGACAACACATCCTTCATTAGTGCACAAGACCCACCTCCACTTCTTTACAGTGACTGTGCATGGGAGCCAGGGAGGCTGCATTACCTTGATGAGATGAACAACGCGGTAAGTAAGGCTGGAGAAACCCCCCTGATGACAGTGAAGGGGTTCTCTCTCACAGCCAGAAAATAGAGCAGCGGTAGGACAATGACACCGTGTATTACAAGCCTGAAGAATAAATCAAAAAGAAAAAAACAACGGCTGATGTTAGCACACTTGTTACTGTAGCAAACCAAAATGACCTGGCCCACCCTGATTCTGTGAAAATAACGATCAATGATAACTGTGCTGGTTAGAAATGTCACTCGCAAAGAAATCGCTAGTTTGAAAGTCAGCTGGAAAATGTGTTAAAGGAATACTCCGCCCTCCGAATGATGTGCCTTCATTTTGTACTCACTGTCATGCTGAATAACACTCTGGAACACTTTCTTGATGTTCATCATGTAGCCGGAGATATCGGAGGTTTTTTGTTTTGAGAAAATGCCCATAAAGTGATGTTGAACAGGGCCCGGTCAAAAAAGTCCACAAAAACTTGGCAATATTCCTCCATACTGCTCATCCAATGTAATCCAATGGTTATCAGTGGGCAACGTCCATAGTTTACTCGGAACAACTTCATTTAG
>JAVQJG010238169.1:0-12874 GCA_036024015.1 Craterocephalus amniculus | reverse complement strand
TTCCCTCGCTTTTTCGGGGCGGCGATTTAGTGGAAGTACGTGCCCCACTGTGGTCCGACTGTCAGCGAGATCTTCCCAACCTTTCTCCCCCCCCCCCCGTCACTCTTAAATCATTCTTTTATCCGTCGGCCACACCGTGATTGAGTCGGGCAAAAAGAAAAGAGTGAAGAAGGGGAAGAGGAGAGGAGAAGAAAAGGAGAATTATTTTCTAGCTTTCAGAAATGATGACATGATTGCTTTCGCTTGATCATGCATCATCACCGGCTTTCTGTTCCCCGGATAAATAGTCTCTCCCCTGCCTCTGCGCTCCCTCTTCGTCCCCGTTTCTCGCTAAAATGAGGATTATCTGGTAATAGTTGCTACTGGCGTTTAAGTCAACCACACCATCTTCCACTGTATATGTGTGTGTCTGTGTGCATGTGTGTGGGTGTGCACGTCCATGTGTGATTACTGTTTGACATGTGAATTTTTTTTTTGTGGCTGTGTTACTGGGCTTTTTAAGTGTTTAACTACCTTTGCGGTTGTGTGTATTCTTTTAGGCTACGTATGTGTGTGTGTGTGTGTGTGTGTGTGCGCGGTGGCCGCACTGTTGATCTCTGTGTATCTAACCTTTGTTCCCCCGGCGATTCGACGGGCGGCTATTTATCCAGCAGCAACTAATGCAGCAAGCAGGAAGGACAAAACAGGAGATAGAGCCGTGACAACAGGCCATATGGACAGCTCAGCTCTTTGATCTAGGCTCTAGACTAAAATAGACTTCAGTGTTTTTCTTCTTTCTAACAAGAAAAAGTTATTAATTTTCTGCTTTTTATTTCAGTTTCATTACTTAAACCTTAAACCTTAACCTGGAGATGTTTACAAGGAATCTGTTTGCTGTTAATGGAAAAAAAAATTACTTAACCTGAAAACATGGTCACTTAAAAGCAACTTAACTTCCAAGTTAAGTTAAAAATAACTTAACTTGGAAGTTCAAATTTGTACTAAAATCTTGATTTAATTGTGAATTCGGGACTTAAAACAAATAGATCAACGTTTTCTAACTTTATATGTTTAAGTGAGATTAGGAATCTGGAATTTTATAAGCTTGAGTTCTTACTTGCAGTCTCTTATCGTTGTATTCGTGTGTGTTTGTGCTGTGTTGTGAATCTAATGAAGGTTTTGGGACCAAAACATTTCAAATAAACTTAATACATGTAGAGTTATAACGATTCCCTGAGTAATTCTGTAACAAAAAGGGCTCAATTTCAATTATTTTCTTCAATATAGATGTTTTTCAGACTGATGGTTATTCCTGTCGCTACACACTGGGGGGTGATGGACACAAATTTGAGGAAAACAACAAATATTTTGACATTGTTTCAAACAAAAATGAAGAAGAGGAAGAATGAAAAACTGTCATGTGTGTCCCTTATAAAAGTGACTTTGCTCGACACAATGGTCAGTCAGTGATGGCATTTAAATGTCTTTTTAGGTAGCTAGCAGTGCCTTGGGCTAATCTACCCAGCAACTTTTTCATTTCTGTTCTTTATTGTTTTCAAAAGAAGATTCTTTTATTTATTGTGTTGAACAAATAGTGCTGAAATTCAGTAGAAATGTCGCCAAAATTCCTGAGCTAGCCACGCACAGGCATTTTCCTCATCTGAGTCTGGCCACCAGAGAAGCTTCTGCCTGTTGGCCGTTAATGTAAACTAATGAAAATTCAACCAGATTCAAAGCAGACGCTGGTTTTATCAAAGTCACAACTTTAAAACATTCTTTGACAGTTTTTTCTTTGAAGTGACAACATTTTCATTTAAAAACAGATTGGTGCTTTAATGAACTTTCAAGGTTGTTAAATGCGCCTCATTCTCTGGAAAAGAAACCAAGACTGGTTAATGGTTTGTTTTCTCTTGTGAATTGTATTTTTACTTTTTAAAAATACATTGGATGAAATAAACGATGGAATATCTGAATAATTGTTTGCTGCAGCCCTGAACACAAGTCATAAATAATATGATAATTTGTTTTTTTTTTTTAAGGTTTCAGCCTAAAACTGAAAAGAAATCCAGGGAAGCACACCAACATTTACTATGTAAAACCAAATGGCACTGCTCACTGTTTCAATCGGTGTAGCTTTCTTCACTCATGTGTGATGGTGTGTTATTACTTGGTTTCATGGTACTTAATCCACACTCGATGCTCGGTATAATATTGAGAATATTTGGTTGTGGTTGCCATCCTGCCCAGGAGAGCAATCCCTCATTCTTCTCTCTGGCCTTATTACGGCCCACCTGAAGAGATAACAGGGACAAGATATTGACTTCATGCTCTCATTGGGCTTTTCTATCGATCTAATGATCCTGTGTGGGTGCCTGTGCCATCGACTCAAACGTCCAATTCTGCATGATTGCCCTCTTAGCCCTCAAAGTGATAGCATTACTCGGAGACAGCCTTGAATCTGTTAGCTCTGCAGTTAGGGGTGAAACGCTTTTAAGTGTTTATTAGTGAAGAGACAAAGCCATTCCTCCCGCTGTAGGAGCTGAAAGAACTTGGGCCGAGCTGGAATAGGTCACCATGTTTTGGCCTCACTTTATCTCTCCTTTCTTTTCCAGTTAAGTTGAAAAAGCTTACCCAAGAGAAGGAGGTCTATCGGAGGCTGAAGGAAGTGCCGGACAGAGCTTTGGCCAGCAGCGGCTACTCCGAGATCAACCTAGCCAAGCTCTTCCAAGCTTTCTCCTCCCTCAAGTAAAAAAACAACACGCACCCACAAAGACAACACCAAGAAGAGGCTCCGACGTCGGATACCAAGCTGGAGATTTGCACGTTCAACCACATCTGGTTTTGGTTTGCAAATATTGTTATTGGTGATCTAAATTCTTCGTTTTCCCCCAATCTCTGCACCTAATGGGGTTTTTTATATGCCTTGAAACACCAATCACACCTTCCCCTGGTCACTCGCCTCGCTTTCTCACACACACACATATACAGTACTCATGGCTTGACCCCATTGCCCTTAGTCTGTATGGTAAGGGCGGTTAGCAATCATACCTAAATGACAGTCTATTGTATGTGCAGAGGCTAGCTGAGCCCAGATATGTGTGTGCGTGCATGTGTGCACGTGTAAAAATGACTTATCTTTGGAGCAGCCGCTATACTCCAAATGGCAGCTAATTAGCCAATGATAGTCACCCCAACCACTAAGACCACTGGATGCCCGCAGCGATCGGACACTTGTTCTGATTACCGCCATTCATCCTGTGCGTGCGTGCGCGCGCGCGCGTGTGTGTGTGTGGTGTGTGTGAGACGAGTGTGTGTCAGATCAGACGATGGAAGAAAGGAGCGAGGAGGGTGTAAGGAGTGGCGGGGTGAGGAAGGCCACACGCGCTGCTCCTCGGCTCTTTTGTCCCGCTATCAAACAGCTGATCTACTTCTCCTTCGCTGCTTCTGTTTAACTGATGTCATTTTCTCCCTTTTGCTCCAGTTTTTTTAAATTTTGTTTTGTTTTTTTCTATCCTTCCTGCTCTGACCAAATTGTGTTTTTAAAGCATGTAATTTCCTCTGCCACAGTTGTCTTCCATAAGAAGGTTTATATGATTTATAATGAGACATTTCTTTGTTTTGGGTATTTTGATATTGATGCTAATGTTTTTGATATGGGAACCTCAATAAAGAGTTAAACTGGAGTGAACACATTATTTGTAGTGGAGGGATGATGTAAAACCGTGAACACTTAGATGTGGTAAATATCCAATGAAAGATGTTTATAAAAAAAACCAAGAGAAGACACCAAGAAAATCTGATTTTTGCATCACTTTTGTTGCATCTGTTAAATTAAACACCCTTCAACTTAGTTTGAAACCAAATTAAACAAATGAATCCGTTATTTTTTTAATTTTTCTTTTAAATTCCCCCCAAAAAACAAAACCTGACGTGTAAACGCACATTCAGCCCAGAAGGTAACGTATTTTTTAAGTTTGCAGGGTCATGTGAATATCCTGTCCAGGTCCAACTCTGACATGTGAGCTAAATATTTGGAAGGGTTTTAGACCTGAAAATGCTGAAGCTGCATAAATATTGAACCACAGAAGAGCTGCATTAAATTTAAGAGGACTACTTGGTAAAGCAGCTGTAGTATATGACACACAATTAGGAAATCTAAAGATTATCATGTTTTTTTTAAAGGCAAAAATCAACAATATAATCTTTGAAAAATTAGCAAATGGAAAAAGTAATTTTTTTCTTTTCTTTTTTGATTGTATTTCTGCACTAATTACAGAAAAATATTTTTTGTAAACTGACCTGCTGTTTATTTTTCATGGTCTGAGGCATTATCTTTGTTTAGTTAGAGCAGGTCTACAGCAGTTACAGTTTTGACATCATAATTTAACACAGTTTGGAGAAATTCCTTTTTTGACTTTTCAAGGTTTGACTCTTACAAGTTGAAAATTTTCCTCCCAAAGGCTTTCATACACATTCACTACCAATTTTTCAGCTTCATCCATTTTTTTTTATATGACCTGTTGAGTTTTGCAGGTCATCCCGATTTATTTATTCATTTTAAAGAACTTCATGCCATAAACCATGAGGATTGGCTAAATTAACCCCAATGTAATTAATTTTCCCCGTTTACAAGTGACCTTTATGAAACATATCACTCATAATCATCATTTTTGTTTTTCCTCCAACATCTCTCCTCCACCAAAGTGCCCCATATGCATTAATCAGAATTTGAAAACTTTCCTTTAAAGAACTAAGCATAGGTTAGTTAGTCACACTAAACAACAAAGCACCAATTTATGACCAGATTTTTTATTTTTTTAAATGTTCTTATAGAATATCCTGAGGCTCCAGAGTTTAGGAGTTCTCTGTCTAAGCAGCTGTTGGTTCATATTCATCTATCGGCACTACAGTGTTGCACAATCCTGAAGGTAATCTAGAAAATCATCCCAGTTGTTCATGTCCATGAGCTAAACTTCATAACAAACTGTATCTCATACATATTGGCTGGATTTTAAATGCACTATGTAATCCACTGAAGTGTTGGAGCATTTCACCCTGCAAGAATTCTCCTTTGTGTTAATACAGTCCATGTTTTTTCTCTCCCCCCTTTTTTTTCTCTTAAACCCATCCTGCCGTGCATTTCCATAAACACCGCACGCCTCACAAATCACTTCAAACCTCTGTGACTTGTGAAGGCAACCTTAAGTGGGCTGAACACTTAAACCATGATTCACTTTGCGAGGGATAGAACTTGCTGTGTGTGAGCGATAGTGTCTCCGTGCGTTTGGAACCTACCGCTCATAACTTTACATATTTATTAAATCATATCAGCTCCACTTCTTTTCCCACAATCCCCCCACCACCCTTTTTTCTCTCTTGATTTAATCAACCCGAGCTCTCTGTGCATGTGCTGAATATGCGCAGACGCGGATATTCCCGCTATACATCGCCGCAGGTTTTTAAGTGAGGGCCCCAGTTTGGACTAAACCCAGTCAAATTAGGTCCCTGCATTAATTCGACCCTGCTAAGCTAATAAGGTCGAACAAGTCTCTTTGTATTGTCGTGTTAAGCTTTATTGCTTGTCGTTTTGACCAGCGATGGACAAGGTAGGCTTTGATGAGGGAATTAGTCGCCTATTCTGTCCCTGTTATTCATAGCGCCGCGGAACATACAAGCACCGGAGAGGGTGTCAAAAGGAGAGCTGGTCCTATTGCAAAGTGTCTCCCTTGTCGGAGCTGAAAGGGCGGTTATGAGACGATAAACCGCTTAATACACTGAGCTAATTGGATGAGAGCAAGAGAGACGGGGATTTAAGGGGCAAGCAGAGAGGGAGCGCGGAGCCGTGGCCCTGCTATTCAGGGCTTTCATCGGGGGCCGGTTCTCCTCTTTTTACAAGGAGGGGGGAGAGAGGGAGAGGAGAGGAGAGGAGAGGAGGGGGGGGCGGGGTGGTTGTTCATCAAAGCGCTTTTTTAAAGCTCCTCTCCCGGGGACTGAGTGAGGACTGATCCGGCGGAGGCTGTGGAGTGATTGGGCCTATTCTCTCAGGTATAGGGACGTGATGGGCGAAACGAGGCCCGGGAAAATCCAAATCACGGATCAAATCAAGTCCAGCAGCTTGAGTACAGAGAGAGAGGTGGGGGTTTGTGTCCTAGCAGCTACACCTGGATTTACCTGCGAGAGGCGGGCGAAATTTTCCAAAAAACACATTTTCAGCTCATGATTGGCCAGCTTTTTTACCCCCATCCCATAAACATTCATTGCTGCAATCATTAATTCAATAAGGAGCCTCCAGGCTTTAATCCTAAACACAAGAGGCTGTTTTGAATAAAAGAGCACACATCCAACAAGTGTGACTTTATCCATCCACAGCCGCTGCCTCGCCCCCCCCCTCTCTCTCTCTACAGCATTTCAATTTTCTCGCCTTTTTGCGCTGCAAAGAAAGTTTAAGCCTCGCTCCCAGCAGGTCATCCACCTCCCGGCATTCCCCAGATATTAGGGACAAATTGGTTTGCCATTCATTAGTTATATTCACAATAAGATTAAAAGTCCTTGGGACAATCTTTATGCGGGGACAAGAGGGGAGAAAACACACGCTCCGATGGGTTTGAGCAAAAGACTTTAGAGAGAAAATCATGAAGGTCTCACACGTCGTGGATGCTGGAAATTGGTTGTCATCTACTTTCATTTTTTTCCTTATTTATTTTTATTTTGTGCTGGAACAGTTGGACTATAACCAAGGTTGCGCAAGGATCCATCCATGAGCTCCATCTCTCCCTCATCAAATCTGATCCGAGCTTGTTTGAAGTAAATTAAGTGATTAACAGGTGTTGGACCTGCAGACTTGTTCAAACTAAAAGAGCTGAAGGAATTAGAGGGAGGGTTTTCCACAGATGCAGACCGTATAAAGAGGGACTACATTAATCCGCAGGGTAATTTCACGCGATTTGGTCGGGCACCATAGATGGGTCAAACAGAGGAGAATAACCATTGACTGCTGTAATGGTCCTGCATCAGTGGTGAGATCCAGTTGAGAGGAGGAGGGATGGGGGGGTGGGGGTTCAGGGAGGGGGAATTAACTCTTGGTTGTGCGTGTGAAAGCCGTTTGATGAAGTGGTTTGTTACTTCATTAATGACAAAGGGGACTCTCTTCCATCGACACGGCATTACAGATGTTAAGACCAATTTATCACATTTAAAGAGTTTTAAAGGAAGTTTTGTGACTGAGGCCCCCCAAGATAAAGTGGGCGATCTAATTGAAAACCCCCCCTTGCCTTTGTCGTGCGTTTCACATGTTGGAGGGATTAAGCTCATGAATATATGGTTAGTATTTTGTCAACTGCGCTGAAGAGGATAGACGCACGCAGCGCAAGGATTACACACCTAATAAATTTTTTAGCTTTCGCAGGTGGCGGATAAGACATGAATTCCTCCTCTTTTTAGTTTTCCTCTTTTCCCCTCCGGCCTACAAGAATTTTGAACCTATGTCAATGAACCTAGACGAATATTTAGCCCACATTTCAAAGATTTATTTTGAAATGTAATGTTAATTTACTTTAAAGCATCTTGAAGGATATGTGCAAATTCTTAAATGTAAGACAGAAAGCACATCTTTTTATAAGACATTTTTATTAATAGTTGTATAATATTTTATTTCTCAGTACCTTTTTTTCCTGGTTTAGAGGATGTGAGTCCTAAAGGAATTTGAAACAATAACTCATTTAATCAGTGTAATTTATTCAAATTAGCATTATTAAACCAGGAAACTTACAATCACTTAATACGAAAAAAACTGTCCTTCACTCATTTACTCGGGGAAAAACTTTTGACATAAATAATTATCTAAAAAGCTAATAATTCATAAACACAAGTGGTCTACACAGGGTTGTTAAACATTACACTGAGTGCAAATTTATCAAATCATGGTCTCTTGAAATATACGTTACCTTGATTTGATGATCATCCTTTTTTTTTTTTTTTTACTTTTTTCACTCCTTTTTTCTTTTCTTTTTTTAAACAGTATGTACAGTTTTCTTCCACACAGTCAAGTCATTATACACACATCTCACATGTTGAGCTTGCGTGTCCTGAAGTCAGACTCAGAAATACCTCTGCTATGATAATCATTTTACAGAAGAAGTGGATGCAAATGAACTAAAATGTAAATTAAAATGATATAAAGTTGTCTTTCTGAGTCTGACTGATGGACAGGCGAGCAGTGGAGAGAAGGCTATGGAAGGTCTATGGACAGTTTTCCTTTGGTTCAAGGGGTGGGGTTTGGGGGGGGCTCCTCCAACTTGTCTTTGTCAGAGATGCAGACCCACATCAATGCATACAGATTAAACAGTGTTGACGTTGAGCTCTTGCGTTTTCAACATTTGAACGTTTGAAGTAGCAAGAATCCTTTCTAAAAGAAAAAAAAGTGGGTTCCCCCTGCAGGCCTTCACCTCTAACTATGTGTGTTTGTGTGTGCCAAGGTTAAGAGGAGTAAAATGGTTAAAAGACAAAATTGGGCAGAATTATGAATGCCTTGTTACAACTGTTTTGTAATTTCCAAAAAAACAAAAAGTTAAATGAGTGCTTTTATAAATAAGATCATGAAATGTTTTGCATCTAAAAAATTTAAACACAAATTATTGAGAAAACTGTTAAGAATGAAATAAAATTATTCTTTATACAGGTCAGTTAATCTGTAAAACATTTTTGGTGATGTGGAAACTCTGTTGTATTCTGCTTATAATCTGCACGTGGGTGTGTATATTTAACTGTTTTGATTAGTTGTAAATGTGTCCATAAATATGTAGAAAATTAAGAAAATATGTTTATTTTTATCATTATTATTGCTTCTCAAAACAATTCTGGTTATCACTTAGCTAAAAGCTTGTTAAATAGCCTATTATTGTTGTTTCCATTGGTCTAGAATAAAAAAAAATATCTTTCAAGCACACACAAACACACACTTTTCTTCTTTTTTTTAAAAAAAAAGAGTGTTCTTGTGAATTTGGTCGTGCTATTTTGTTGGGGGAAATATGAGGTAACAGGGGTGGTCGGACAGGGGTTACATCGGGATGTCAGCCTCCAGATGTATGGGTGGATCTTTTTTTTTTTCTTTTTTCTTTTTATGGGATTTGGGTGTCATGGAATGGGACGTAAGCCCGGGACGCGGAGGCCTAGAGCTGGTGTTGAGTGTTCAGCACACCTCCTTCCCTGCAGCTCCGGCAGGCAGGATGTTAAGCTGGGTGAGCTGAGCCGAGTGTTCCTTCGCCTTTAGGCGCAGTGCGGCGATGCTGGAGGCCCTGCGGTCCGCTGCTGCTGAAGAGGATGAGGAGGGTGAAGAAGAGGAAGGGTCAGGGAGAACGGAGCTTGTATGGGAGGGGTTCTCTACAGGGGTTGTGGGCTGTCGGAGGAGAGCTGCAGCGGTGGAAGCACTGGTCAAAGGACCCATACTGGAGAAGAGTCTGAAAGAAAACCAGAACATGTCATTTTAAAATGTTGTCAAGTTCATTTTAAGTTCTTCATTTTCTCTGACAGTCGTCTGATTTATTTATTCTAATGCACACTAACTCGCTTAACCTGAAAGCTGAAATGAGGAGTACATGGTTATTAATGCAGTATATTGGAGCAGCTAATTATGTCACATGGAGCGTGGGGTGTCACCCCCTCCCTCACAGCTTGATTTGCAGCATCACACATTTGGTTAATTTATTAAGACATTTGACAGAGTGATTACACGCCACTGTGTATGGGTAACAGTGTAACACATTTCTAATCAGACACTGAGATAAACAGTGACAGAGTGTGACTGAGGATCACTGTAAACACATCCAGTTAGTGTTGCATGATGCATTAGGAGTTGGTGCCTTTTTTATCTGCATAATTGTTGCCATTTACTTTGAAATACAAGAATAAATGTGAAAGGTTGTGTTTTATAACCAAGTTGAGATGCAAATAAGCACAAAAAGCAGATATTAGACACTTGGGAGGCATCAGTTGCTCACCTGCCAAAAGTGGGTCCAATGAAGGCAGGGTGGCGAAACATGGCGGCCGTTCCCAGGAAAGTTCCCAGGCCCAGCGGTGTAGCCAAAGGTGGGCCAGAGCCGTTGTGAGGCGGCGGTGCCAGGCCGGGGAAGGCTGCGGCTGCTGCTGCTGCAGCCGTCCAGGCAGACTCCAAGGCGGGATGCGGATGCGGAGGGAAGGGTCCTCCTTCCAGGTAGTGGCTGAGAGGGTGGCCAGCTGTGAGTGGGCCTGGGAATGGCAGGCCTGATGGGTGCGCCTGCACCCCTGCCTTCTCACGCTTCCTCCACTTGGCCCTGCGGTTCTGAAACCACACCTGAAGACACACACATAGATCATAAGAGTGTTTTCTTTTCACACAGATGGATGATAAAATGCAAGTCAGGTGATGCTCAAGTAGTAAATAGTGGAACTCCATGTTGTGCTTACTTCATTGTAATTAGCCAGACTGACTTATCTAGTTCAGGTGCATGGCCAACAGGCGGAAAGTCAGCGTTAATTACAAGCAAAGTAAACCGCAGCACTCATGGCCCCTTAAATCTACTTTCTGTCTAATTAAACCCCCCTTTCCTCTTTTATGGGCTTCAGGGTGGGGAGAGATAATTAAGAGTGGTGTTAACAAAAGATCCAGAAAATTAACTGCTGAACTGGCTCCAATAACAATTAATGCGCTTTAAATTAAATTCTTAAGAGACGCAGAAAAAGCGACAGAATATTTAACTTTCCCACGCATCCGCTGTTGCCCAGTTTGCGCTTGTGGAGATTCTCACAATGAGCAAAATGTCAACATGTGGAAAAGTGATTAAACGTGCCGGCTTGAGCGACAAGGACACACACACACACACACACACACACACACACACACATTAGTCCCAGAGGGCTGTTTAGCATTACACAGCCCCTCGGGAATTTATGAGTTTTTATCACCTCCTGATGGCGCCCGTTAAGTGATTTGTTCACCTACGGCCCCCTAAAGAGACATCTGTTGTTTTACCGTCGGCCATAACCTCTCGGAGCTTCCACCGTGTTTGAACTGTCTCTCCGGTTATGAGCCCAGGCTTTCGACATGCAAGCCACGCTTTCAGTGGAAGGGAGGGAGGGAGGGAGAGAGAGATTGGGGAGGAGGAGGAGCGGTTGGGGGGGCAAACACCTTTAATGGTCTCTCATTCGCTCCCAAGTGCAAAGCATTGGATCAATGCAGGACTATTGCAATCACATAATGGGAAATCAAATAGCATTATCCATCCCCCTCTTTCTCTTCCTCCTCTCTCTCCCTCCTGCCTCACTCCTATTCTCGCACGCGCGCACGCACACATTTCGGCCTCGCCCCCTATCTGTCCCCCTGATGGGAATTCAAACACCATCTCATCACAGGAATACAGACTGTTTGCGCCCGCACTAAGTGCGCCTTTTTATGAATCGCCGGCGTCCGCTTAATTGCCACTAAAACGTCCCCTGTTCGCGTGTAATAACATTCAATAACAGGAAAGTCCTTGGCCACGCGGCGACTGGGGCCATTTAACACATTTTTACCGTAATAAATTATTGCCTGAAATTGGTCCATAATCGTTTATCTCCAATCAGTGACGCATAGCAGCGGTTATCACCCCGCTCTGGGATAGATGCAGCATTAACGCAGGGGATGCTGCTCCCCCCCTCTCCTATTTGATTTACAAGGCACATGCTTCTCTTTATAGATAAAGGCAAATAGAGCCACTTACTTGAACGCGGGCTTCGGTGAGATCCAGACGCATTGCGAGCTCCTCTCTGAAAAGAACATTTAAAAAGAAAAAATAAAAGAGAGTGAGACAGTAAGAAAAGATTTAAGGTTACAGGCCACCATTTGGAAGCACGCAGAATTGCTGTTTTGTCCCCTCCTGTTGTTAACTGTCAACAATAGACGACCAAAATAGGCTTGATTTTTTTCTTTCTTTTTCTTTCACTTTTTTTTTATTCTAGCCGGCATGAACTGCAGAAAAGACGCCATAGCCATATTCTATTTTCCCCTGTCACGGATGGTTAGAAATAGGCCTAGTGATTTTAGATTTTCCTTAGCAAAGGCCTGTCACTGTAACAACATAATGGTCGGAATAATGACATCTAAACTAGCCTGCCACAAAGCAATTGACGCTCCCTTCAGCTACACGAGATGGGCTCGCAGTTCAAATGAGACCTACAAGTTGCCTTAAAGTAAATCGATTGAAACAACATTAATAATCCCCAGCGCCAAATACAAATGATGTAGCTTCTTGTGTCTGGGTTCAAAAAAGCTTTCATTTCCAAGCAGAGAAAAATGAAGAAACAATGAGTTTATAATCATTATTATCATTATTATCTTTCTCCATAAACTAATGTAAACATTGTTGTAAATGTCTTTATTTGAGAGGTATATTTCTGTAAGTGTGCGCGTGAACACATGGCGCACCTGCCCTGAGGTTAGGCCCTGACTTTTCCTTTTTTGTTTTTTTTTTTGTTTAGCACATGTAATATTAGGTCCAGCAGGTAACCCGAGCTGTCCCAGTTAATTATTCCCTCCTGACAGTAGCACAGTCTTCTTTGTCTATCTCAACACGAATGGGAAAAATGGGGGGAAAAGAAGCAAATGCAAAACAAAGAAAAACACTTACAGGCCTATTGAGTTCACTTATGCAAGGCACGGGTTTACTGTTGGGGCATTTTATGTGCTGTGATCCACACGGTGTCCTGTTGCAGACGTGTGGAATTTCTAGGAAGGTTTTTTGAACAATTTTATTGGCCAAGGAAGTGTTTATTTAAAGATAAATGCAATTAACTATCACCTGTAATTGGAATTATCAAAGATGTTTTGTGTCTTGGAATATATCCTAAATTTAAACATAGGGCCTATACGATTGTTATTAATTGT
>JAVQJG010238152.1:0-43030 GCA_036024015.1 Craterocephalus amniculus | reverse complement strand
TATATATATATATATATATATATATATATATATATATATATATATATATATAAATAGCTGTAGATTGTTATGTTTTAATATTTTTTTTGTTATTTTAAATGATTTAAGACTATAATTTTTGACTCCTTGTCATGCTGAACCATGAATTTTAAACCACTTAGATGCCTCAATGATTGCATTGCATAGTAAACAAGAATCTGTGAGTTTCTGTGTAAATGAAATAAACTCTGCACAAATCTTAAACTGCACTGGCAGCCCAAAACTCAAAAATATTAAGTATAGGACTTTTGCTTTTGACATAAAATAAAAAGGATTTTACAGAAAGGAAATTTGTGTTTGGTTCATTATTTCTGAACTTTGATTATAAATATCAAAGCCTTGAGCCAGTTGTGATCCCATATCTCCAGCATCTGTGACATTTTTCCATCTGCAGGATCATAATGCTCTCCTCTCACAGGACTGAATCATCACATAGTACCTCTGAAATTTGAAAGTGAAGGTCCTGGAATGGCCTGCCATGGAAGAAGAGAATCAACTCCGGCACTGTAAACCCGAACAATTTGAAAATACTCAAAATATTTGTCATAAGTGATAACGTCAAAGTTTTTGAGTTGCACAAATAAATGTTATGAGTCCACTACATTTAAAAGATATACCTTTAAATTATTCAAATGATTTCATACTAAAGACTTTAAGTAGTGAAAACAAATTTTATGAGTTTCACTAAGCTTGCATACACTGGGAAAACTACACTGTTTCAAAACCCTCTTCAGCCCAAATCAATAGTCTCCTGGCTCCAGCTCTGACCTTCTTGGTGTGAGACAGCAGCGCTAACCACCACACTACCATGCAGCTGCCCTCTAACAGCATGCATTCATACATACATACATACATGACACAGTGTTCTGCCGTTTACTCAAAATATCTGTTTTAATGACAGCCATGAACTCAATAATATTGATCTACTCATTGAGAAAACTTAGTTTTCACTAAAAACAGCTTTTGAGTTACCTGTCCTTAATAATTTAGAGTTAGTTATACTGTTTTGGTTTACAGTGTGGTTAAGATTTATATCTCATTATAAAGTGTCCTAAACAGGCTTTTCAACAATGTATAATGCACCACCAGTTAATGTATTTAGAGCTTGTACATGTTTTTCCATTCAACACATTGATCACATCTTAGCAGTTAAAGGATAAACTGATTTGTGCTGTGACTAAATTAGCCTATAAAACTTAGTTGGAGAGAAAGTTGCCTCAATCCAATCAAATCTTTAGGAAGCAGTGTTCTTTTTTACCGCAAATATGGTCAAATACTCCCATTCAGATCTTAAATGACTCGAAAAGGAGAATAAAGTTTAATGAGTTACTATAAATGGCTAATAAGAGCCAAGGTAGATCCAGGCTCATATTTGAAAATCATGTCCTTTCTGGAGGGTGAAACAGAATGCCATACACAGCAGATGGTAGGAATGCCAATGGGAGACAACAAAGCTACTTACAAGGTTACAGGAAGGCCAAGACAAAGTATTGTCTCATTTACTTGTTTCTATAGCAATGACATCAAGAAACCTGGGGACACAGCCACACAGGTGCACCAAAAATCAGCCATCGATCACAGGCATAACCAAACTTCTAAGGTTCGCACAAATCTACGCACACAACATCACATCACATGTTTATCATCCAAATGTCTGGCTTATTTTTGGAAAATGAATGGTATACCCATTCCCTAAAGTGGTGAACATTTTGCTGAGGCAAAAGTCCTTAACGAAGTATGGAGGAACGGGGGGCTTGTGGGGGAGATGCTGGCTGAAGTACGTCTGAGAGACAGATGGCGAGAAAGCCAAAACAAGACAGGAGAAGGAAGAATAAAACAGGAATGAATGCCCAAGGTTGTTTATTAATCCCTAATCTGACAAAAGTGAGGAAAAATGTGCATATTAAAGAAATCGAGTTTAAAAGATGACTGAATCTGAGGCAGTCTTGCTCATATGAATATAAACTCAATAAATAAGTTATACTATAAAAGTGAAAATGTGATTTAGAAGTGCTGGCAGCACAGAAAGAGAAAGAAAGAGAAAGGAAAGAAAGAAAAAATGTGGTTTAAAAATAGGTACCAGAGGGAAATCAGTGCTTAGTCAGAAGCTCGTCATGTGTTTTCTTATGTTCCAGTATGTGAAAGTCTTATAAACGCATTATTAAACTGAATAATTGGTGGGCAACACCTGAGATAATGTGAGATGTGTTCTCTTTTAACTTCTTTCTTTTCTGCCCCGTTAACCTTCCATGCAGCTGGCAGATGCACCGTGCCTCTCTGGGCACTTCAGTGAGAGAAGCACCAACAAATACTGGTGTTTGGAGCAGGTCAGCTGTGGAAGAACAGGCTGGCACATTTTCAGTCAGTTTGCATATGTCAATATTAGCTGCCTGAGAAGGGATTTATTCAGGCACGACATATCTTTATCGATGACTTAGTACCCTTCTCTAAAAAAAACCTTCTAGCAAAAAAGGTGTGAAAAAACAGTTCAAAAGATGGACTCATCCCCTGTGGCTCTTCTTGACATTCCCTTAAAAAACTGGATTTTAACAGGGAGCATGTTTGATTTGATCAAATAAATACATGCGTCATACAGTTATTATGAGGTCAAAATGGACCAATTCTGAATTTAAACAGTAAATTATGACCACCCTATACTGAACTGTCTTAATTCATCAATTTGAATCATTTCCTAAGTTGTTATTGGACTGCTTCAACAAAATTCAGTTGTTTAAGCAGAATGGCAAAGCTAGAACTGTCTAAGGAAAAGACAGACACAGAAAGGATGTCAAAGCAAAAAAGGCAGACACAGACATGGGAATTAATAAAAACTACCTTACAGTTGTCAGCTCTATCAGCCTCTCATGGAGCTGATAATAACAAAGGATAAGATACCAGCGAAAAGTGTGCAATTGCTTCAGGATGTCTGACGGACAAGAGTAGTTGCTGTTTCTCACAATTATTACACAAGCACACACAGCCTGTCCACAACTTTATATAGATTTTCTTTTTTCCTGAATGCCATGCTTTAGACCTATCAGAGGGGTCGAAAAGAAATGTAGAGCTGTGGACTGCATCAAATTTTGAGTTTAATATCAGCTCCAAATGATATTATTATTATTACTATTATTATTATCATTTTGTCGTGTACTTCCTAACGATAAATCCAGCCAAAAACCAAAAGTAAACAAAAATATTCACTGTGTCCATAATAGAGTGGTCAATGCTTAGTTATTTGGGGATTATTAGGCTTAATTTTATCATTACAGAGCTTTTTAAAGTAAACAAGTGAATTTCCGCTTCAAGTTTAAGTCCCAACCCAAACCCCCTAATCATCCATAGATTCAAAGGTAAAAACAAACATAGATAGACCAACCATCTGCTGATTCTCAAGTTGTTCAAACAGAAGATGAAATGGTTCATTTCAACCTGAACTCCCAGAAAAGCTGCAGGTCTGCTGCTCTGTCAACAGTTTATAATCACTGTTTTCTATTTGCAGCCTTCTATAAGTGATTTTATTCCTCTTCTCTTTAGTTTTCCTTCTTTATTTATCATTCTTACTTGTGATTTTACTTCTGTTTTAAATTCGTCTAATGTTAATATGTAAATCACCTTGAATTGTCATGTACATGAAACGGGCCATACAAACCTGCCTTGCCTTGCCTTAATATCACCATTGTTATAACACGATCCACTGCTTTGGCTCCAGAGGACACAGAGAGTGACTTCAGCTGACCCAGAGATGCTCTGATTGACGTGACAGAAAACAGACTGTTTGACTGTTGCACACATATAAGCATCACGTTTGATATGACAGGCAGGATCCGTGTCCACCGAGACACACAGACATGCAGAGCGCTGCCCCTCCGAGTTTGAGGCAGAGGTTGCAGCGTCATCAAAGCTGACAGTCAAACACAGTGGAAAAAAAGGGAGGGATTAAATCAGCAAAGAAAGGGAAAAAAATCCACATGAAGCAAAGGTCAGGAACTTTCTCAGCACCAGCCATCCCTTTGATAATGTGCTCATTTTGGTGCTCCAAAGCCTGAAAAGAAGAAAAGCAGGAACGATAACACGCTACAAGCAGACATCTAAAAGATCAAGTCGAGTAAAGCGGGGAGCACAGTGGGGTGGACTGGTTTTTCTGGGATTTTAAAATGTTTTTTTGGAATTTCAATCCGCAGAACCTCTCACACCCAGTTACCCCCCCTCACTCTTTGTGTTTTACCTTTTAGCGCCCCCTTGCTAGCCCTTCCCAACCTCTCTTAACCGCTCTCAGCCTCTTTCCTCCCTGTCAGTGGCCATTAGTTCAGCCTGACTGGTGATTTCCCCGGCAGAAACCCTTCTAACCTCGCTGTGCTCCAGGGAAGGAGCTGAAACACCTTTTAAGGAGCAAAACATCCTTGGATCGCTCACAAAACACAGGGGCACGTCACCCAGGAAATGTCTTGCAAGCTGCAGCTGCTCGTCTCCGTCGGGGGTTTTTTTCCTCTCCCTCATTCATTCCCGTAGCTAATGCTAAACACAAAGCCATTAAAAAACTCCTTTTTTTCCCTCATTTTGCAAACAAGATAAGTGCCAAAGATCGATATGATAATTAAATAGTTTTAGCCTTTTAGAATGCCTTCTCAGATCCATGAAAGACCTCTCTTCCAGCATTTTTTCAGCAGTTCTTTCAACTTGATTTAAAGAGACACTTTAGAACTAATTTCTCAGTGATGCTCCCCCTGTCGGAGCCTAATTCGGCGTCCATCTTGCATCCTGCCTGTACTGTGCGCTCTCTTCAGACAGTAAAAAACAGTCTTTCCTCGACTCTTGTCTAATCTCTTGCTCATCTTTGGCTCTCCTTAGTTTCCTCTCTTCCTCGGATGTCTTCAATGTCTTCAATCCGCCAGTGCACGTTCTTTCACGTTGTTTAAATTTGCTTGCTAGCGTGTTACGCATGTGCAAAGCGAAACTCAGCAGGCCACAACAGCTCTATATGCCCATAATAGATGTTACTGTGTCAGAAAGTATTTTGAAGGTCGAGAAGAGAATTTAACTTTGAGCCATCGTGGAATGTGGATGTTTATAACATTTATAAATGCATCATCATCTAAAATGTGGCTTTAACCTTATAACACTTTAGATCTTGCTTTTTTACAGCTCATTATTTTCTAATTTTAGGAGAAATATTTCAGGGCTGCAGTGCAGGCATGTTGTGAACATTTGGAGGAATGTATTGACTGCAAATGCAACACACAAAGTGCAAATAAATGACTCCCAGAGTTCTCCCGGGTTTCGTACTTCTCTCTTTACGTCAGCACAGGTGAACACTTTGACCTGCAAGATGACAAATGGCAGGTCATCTGGGTAATTAAGATTCTGTGACTTATCTCCGTAACGAGACTTCACCGTTTTGGGATTACTAAGTCTCTGCAAGCAAGGCTACTAAGGGAGGGGTTCTTTCCTTTATACTTCACCTATATCTGTCCACCTGCACTTAAAGAAAGTGTAGGACAGTCCCAGAGGGCTGAGGGCACTGGTGAACTCTTCTAGAGTAAGAGGTGAAAAAAGCCTAAAAGGCAAAAAGCCCTGAAACAAATAAAGCTTGCTCTTTTGAGTGTGTGTACAGATACAGTATGTGTGTGTGTGTGTGTGTGTGTGTATGTGTGGACCTCATTATGAAACCCTTCAGAGAATACATATTAAAACAGAAAAATATACTTTCTAACAGACAAAATATGTCCTTATATAGTGTGTGTTTGTGATCATTAGTGTGCATAGAGGGTCCTGGGAGGGTGTGCTGGTTTGTAGTTGAAACTTCACCGGCAGCATTATGACATGACCTATTGATCTAGAAAGCATTGTGGGATGTTACCGACCTCTGGAGAGTTAGCACCAGGTTGGAGGAAGAGGACAATTGTCTGCACCACATGAGTACGTTTGTGGGGTTTGTGTGTCGGCGACTGCAGAAATGTCCTTTCCTTTTTTTTCCCTCATTAGTCTACTGTGCATTAACCTGTACAGTAACCGGGCGAAACTCTCTTCATCATGATCAGGAAAAGCAGTCTGCACCATTTTTATTTGAGTCCACAAGCCGCTAATAATGCAGCGTTATGAAATTTTAACACATTCAAAAGATCCTCAATTACGTTTCCTTGCGCACTTCCAAACTTTACATCATCTTTCACAGAATCCAGAGATTAAGTCAGTACATCTGATTTCACATGGCAAAAAAGAGACTAGGGCTTCAAAAATTCCAACAACTTTGTGGTCTCAAAATAGGGATAAAAGTCATGAAGGGAAAACTCTTGAGGGGTTTCCAACAATCTGTTGTGAATCCATTTGACTCTCAACTGAATATGGAAAGAACAAATAGACTTGATATGAAACGTAATGCATCTGTGGGGCCACTCGGAAATGGAAGCATTTTCCATGAACGTCATAATCGTTTCAAACTCATTTCATTGGTGTGTGTCCACCAAACCCCTAAAAATGCTGTAGCATGTCAGGCCTGAACCAAAAACAGTGGTGAAAGACTTGAAGGTTGGACATATACTCTCGAGATATGAACAAATAAACGAGGAAGAAGAAGAAAGAAAATAATGCTAAAAAGGAGACAGATGTGTGGCTTCTGCAGCAGGGCCACAACACCGTTATCTACCACTGTGGCTGCTGTTGCCAGGTTTGTGCATGCAAGTTATGGGAAAGGCAGGGTTTAGCCTCATCAGTTCAGGAACAATATGTTCGGGTTGCAAATATGGAAACAAAACAATGGTATTTTCAGTTTTATTTAGAAACCCGTTTCATTAAAAGGCTCCTACACCTAAACTTCTCTGTGTGGACATGACTTAAAAGTACAATGTTTCATTTACATTTTAATCAGAAGACACAATTCCATTTATTAAGCAAATGCTTCCATGCAAAGAAACTTGCAAGTGAAAATCAATTCTCAAGTTTCAGTACAGAAACAAATGCTAGTATCAGTATTACATGTTTATTTCAATACAGAGTCACACAGAAATCAGAGAAGTGTAAAGTAAGTATGAGTTTAAGTCCGTTAGAGGTGGGACACTCAGTAGATATCACAGAGCAGATTAGTCCAATGTCAAAAAATCAGTTTGATGTTACCTCTTGTCCTGTCATTTCCTCTCTCTTTCCCTGTCATCCTGCTGGATGCTCTAATTGTATGGCTAGAAAACTGGGTCTTCATATATAAGGGAGATTAACGTGGATTTATGCATTGCGTAAAATTAAGGTGTTCAATTTAGATTTATGTCTTTGTTAATGGTTTAATTTCAATAACCACAGTACAAATCCCAAATTTATTTGATTAAAATAGGTTATATATTTTTCTGTTGTCTGTCGGACCCCTGGAATGATCTCACGACCCGTACAGGGGTTTGGGAATCATTGCTACTCTCCTCTGTTAAAAATACTCTGGTAAAATATATTATGCTGACCACTTTCCATTGGTTTCACTCAGCTGTAACTACTCTTCCAGTCTTACTTGTAGCTACTTTGTCTCTTCTCTTGTGTTACTTGCTCCTGATATTCAGCTGAAATCTACATAATTTCAATTACGACTCCATGATTTCCCAAAGGCAGCAAAGACGGTGACAGGTTAACCTGCCCCTGACCTGTGTGTTTGATTGGCACCATACACAGACCCTATGGAGAGAGTGCTGCATCTCTGACTTGTTAATAAAACCAAAACGTGAGATGTAATTTTTCCTTTTTGCAGTCCCCACAGGAAGCAGGACACCTGGCGGCCCAGAAGTATCTCTGGCAAACATTAATGACATGAATGGCCTTTGCAGTGGCCGACGCCAGAATTGGCATTTATGTGCAAAATGCTGAGAAATAAGATTAGCACTCAGACAATGCAGACCTACAAAACCTACAAAGCACACAAAGTCATCGTTCATGCAGAAATAGACAAGAAATAAAATGAAACTGGTGCAACGTCGAAAACTGTAAAGTATGCTGATGCAAAGTTTATCGAGTGATCTGCAAGGAGGAGCAGGGATGGCCAGAAGGCTCTAATCAATAAGCATGTTGTCCCTACTAATTAAAGCTGACACTCATAATTGCTAAAGCCCACAGTTACATGCTTGCTGATACAAACATTGAAGAAATTCTAGGTGGATGGTATTACTTTGTTGGTCTAGAATGGACACAATTCAAGCGAAAGAAGACAGACCAATTGAGGGATTTACAGCATCTTTTTTAGGTGTATGGACCTGCAAAACCGGCCATCGCTCAATGTGTTTACTTAGACATGTTAGATTTGAAATGAATTCAAGTATATCTGTGTAGCAAATTAATGTTAAAATAGATAAATGGGAAGGAGAGTTGGAAAAGCGTCTAGAAAAGTGGTGAATGTGGTGTTGAAAAGGTAGGAGGAGGATAGAGGGACAGGCACTGAAGATAAACAGATGTGTCTGAAGAGTTAGGCGAAGCCGGTGGCCAGAGCACGGTTATGATCGAGAACAAAATAACACCTTCTGCCCCCTCCATGTGTGTGTGTGTGGGTGCATGTATTGCTCTGGTTCATCATCCATCTTTTTTTCCTTTGGGTTACTGTATCTTCCCCCTCTTTTTTTTCTCTTCTCCTCTTTTACTGGGATCTTTTTCTTGCCTGAAGCGGCTTCGCTACTTTTCCCCATTCTCTCTCCTTCCGGGAACATCTTTATACTTTATAATAGCCTGTTTTCAGAGCTTCAAGCTTATCGAGTAAAACTACAGCCGGCGGCGTATTATTGATCAAAGTAGTGAAGTTGTGAAGAGGAGGGGAGCTACAAATAAAGAAAAATAAGGGGTGTTTAAAAAGTCTGCATGCAAGGTGTGCCCAAGTTTGCAATTTCAACCTTCTGATCATCACCTTCCCATCTTAGTTTGATATTGACCTATAAGAGTGGTGACTCTCCTAAAAAAAATGGAATATGATATAAACTTTGGCTATGATGTTGGCATCCAATTTTAAGAACTTGAAAGATTTGCACTTTTTTTGACCCAAAACGTTTTTCAAACACCCATCCTCAAGCTCCTCCAAGCTCAACTTCATTGTAAACGATTTATAGTTTTCCTGATTGCTTTGGCATAAAAGCTGATTGAAACCTGAATAGTTTTTGTCTGTGAAATCAATGAAGCGTTTTATACCTGGCAGTCCAAAAACACTTTCTGGAAACTGTCATGGAAACCCATGAGTGTAGTGCCTTTGGAGGTACCAACACACACCGTCATCTTAAAGTACATTCATGCTCAACATGAGCATATTCAAATGAACAGAGTCTAATTCTACTCACAAATATTTTGGTTAAAAGGACTATAACTTGGGTTAACTTCAGCAACAAAAAAAGCAAAATCCATTTTTTTTCACCACCAAATGTCTCAACTGTGCAAAGTTAAACAGCCAATGCTAAAAAAAATAGATAAAACTTGGAAATAGACTTTTTTTTTATCAGTGAAGTATTAGTGTTTGTGCAGCGGTGAATATAAGTTGTTCAAAGTAGGATCTTCCTGCTTTCTGTGTGTTAAAAAGAAATAATTTACTTTTTATTTATACATTTTTATATAGGAGTGCTGCTCAATTTAAAAGTAAACAAACATAACATGGATTAAATTAAATGAATTTGTACAAAAAGACTAAATCAACAATGAGACTACAATTATACACACATGTACAACATAAACATTTGCAAACAGAAAAAAAACAGTCATGGATTAGAAAGCAAGTGTAAACAGGCAGGTTTTTAAAAGAGGTTTAAAAACAGATAAAGAAAATTCCTGCCTAGAGGCAACTTGTTCCGGAGTATCAGTGCAACCACTGCAAAGACCCCATCCTCTCTGAGCTTCAGCCTTGTCAGTGGCACAGTCAAGGTGGGCGGCTCAGCAGACCTTTGGGGCTGAAGAGGGACATAAGGCTGAAGCGGTTCTGACAGGTACGGTAGAGAAAGGCCATTTTGACATCAATAAGCTAAAGAAGGATTTTGAAATCAATTCTGCTGCGTACAGGGAGACAGTGAAAGGAAAACAAAATATGGGATATGTGCTCATGTCTGCATGCTCGAGTTTCCAGACGGGCAGCAGCATTCTAGACTAGACTCCCCCCACACGCACAAATTTTGTCAAGACTCCATAACAGTTTCAAAGATGTTAAAAATTGGCCAATAAATAGAAGAAAAGTAAAATATAATCCTGTGCAAATATAAAATACTGTAAAAATATCCAATGCGCAAAATATGCAAAACGTGCAAAAGGCATTTACAAAACTTGTTTAGTTCAGCAGTCGGATAGCCTGGGGGACCAGGAAGTGCACATACCGAAGTGCATCTGAATACAACCTAATTAAGAATAAATAGAACTACATGCTATATGTTAATCTTCACAAATATAACTATTTTGTTCCAATTTTTGTGAGAATAAAAACGTTGCTTTTACACATCAGGCTCTCAACTTCTAAGCAGCTAAAACAATATGAACATTTCAATTTAATTCAATTTTGTTTGTTTTGCACTAATTCACTACAAAAGTCATCTGAAGGCACTTTTATAGTTCCAGTCCAATTCAATATAATCCAATTAAATCCTCCCCAGTCCATTGATCTAATACGTTGAAAAACTCAACAATGGTGGGTAAGGAGGGTCCCAATATTATTCATTTCTCTGAGAGAAGCGTGGGCAAAGAGCAGGGAAATAGCTACATATTATATATCGGTAGAAATTTAGTTGTCTGATTTCTTAAAAACCTGACAACTCCTAGTACAGTACATAAAAAAATCTTTTGTTTTGCATTCATTACTAAGGAAATGTTTTTAACCATTACCCCCCAGTACAACCAATACGTAAAGCATGTTTCCCTTTTCACCACCTGTGTCATCTCATCCCCATCATTCACCTTTGTCCTGTACTTTATTCATTCATTCACTCTGTACCTCTCTAAAGTCCCACTGAAGATTTTTTTTAAATCTCTTTATTTCTCAGATCCTCATATCTATCCCATTTTCCACTTGCATCGTACTCAGGCTGCTATTCTTCCCTCTTCTTTATCCCTTCCACCACCAGCATCCCTGTCCTCCCATCACTCATCTCTGCGCATACAGCCACTGATGCCTGCTGCCACGCAGAGGAAAAAAAAACAAAAAAACACATTTTCTGTCATATTGCCATGTCAGTGAAATTTAGGAGCCATGTGTGTTTGTGTATGTGTGTGCGTGTCTCCGCTTCAAGGGTACTTTCATCATCAAATTCCATTTCCTCTGCAGACAAACACTTCTGCCGGCAGGCTGACAGACAAGAGGGAATGAGAAAACCGACGAGTGTGTGACAGTGTGTGTGTGTGTGTGTGAGTGTAAATGTGTGCTGGCAGGGAAGACATTAGGATGCATCGGCTCTTGTTTTGCCGTACTTTTGTTTGTTTTTTCCTTCCTCCAACTGAGGAGATGGGTATTGACATTGAGATTCATATTGGATTTTTCTTTTTTCTTATTTTAAATTGCTGTGAAAAGGTTTCATAGAAGAAGAACATGATGAACACGCATGCATGCACACACACTCCACAGCCCAAAACATTAAGGCTCAAATGGATATTATACTTATTTGAACAACAGTAACAATAATAGTCTACTGTAACCGCGGGTATACATTCCCACAGACATACATCGTGAGACAGCAGCCGCACTGCAGTAAGACATAACTGGTGCCTCCCTATGCACAAACACCCACACAGACATTTATAGAACTACTTCATTCCCACAAAATGAAGGGGTGGTCTTTATGAGCTGCATGCATCTCCTGAATTTAGCCTTAAATCTGCTTGTGTAGGTGTGTGTATGCGTCCTGTGCATAGGGACAACCCCATGGTGAATGCTATAATCAGTTGGTCACTGAGCTGGCAAAAGCTGGACATCCCCTTGGCACTCAGATCTAAGTGTGTGACACAGGAAGTACGAAGCTTATACAAGGTAACACCACAGAGAGTAAACAGTTGGCACTCAGCGATGCACAGACCAACAGGAAATAGAAATCTGTTAGCTGTGAAAGCTATTGATGGAAACAGCCTCATACCTGATTTCTCAAAGGGACGATTGGATCGCTCATGAGAAAGAAAAAAAATCACACCGCAAGTTGATTAACAACTTAGCGAAGAAGAAACAGTGAGTCTAGGGTTAAAGAGTTCTCTCTTTTTTTGTTCCCTCTTTCAACAGCTCAGCTATTCGCCTTCTGCCAGAAAGCTAAATGTAGCTGATGTTGGTTCGACAGGCTACAAGATAAATAGATCTATCAGAAGATCTACAATTGGCCCACCACAGCAGAGCGCTTGAGCTTCAAAGAGCTTGAGTTATCTGGTGAGGAAAGAAGCCTTCGTCGAGGGCACACGTCCACACGGACGGAGAATGAATGAGGACGACATTATGGATGGGGAATAGTCCAACAGGCCTGAGGAGGTGTGGCGACAAAGTGTTTCTGCCTAATTTTCTTTACTTGAATGATTTAGAAGGAGGCTGTTGCAGTTTTGGGTTCCCAGAGGAGTTTTGCAAAGTTCAACTTGGGGTCTTTTCAGAGACGAGTCAACCTGCATTCACCCATACCGCGTGCTACGCTCTGCCTCGTGGACTTTTTAGCTTCATAGAGTCAGTGAACCATTATTTCTTCAGCATGACATTTTGCTTTTGTAAACCTTTACCTTGTCATCCAATGGGCATTACCATTGACAAAGACTAGAAAAAAGCAGGCGGTACTGGTACGAGATTAGCTCACTTCCTGCTTTCACTAACCCCGACAGTTTTCATGCGGTACTATGACATAACTGAAAAAAGAGACGGCTGCTGTTCAGCTGCTCTCATTCAGTTGACTTTCAATATCTGCTGGCAGCATATCTAACATTATTTTAGAAAAACAACCAAACTCTTAGGCTATCAAAATTGCAAAGGGATCAAGGAAACATATTAAAATAAACACTGCACTGGCACATGCAAAATGAAAATAATTCTTTGGCCTAAAAAGACGAGAAGAGAAAAAGCTCAACATTCTCTCATGAGTCCAAAGAGAGATCATAGACAAATGACTGGCATCATTAGCCTGGCACACACTTGTCCTGTACTTGCCAGCGTTGCTTCTCTAAGCATGTACCAAACATCCCTAATTGTACATTTGATACAATAAAATCATATAAAGCACAAAAACTAATAAAAACTGTTCACAAAGATGGCATGGGGAGGGATTTGCAAGAGATTGGAAGCGACATATTGGCACAGAAACGCCAGTAAACAGTTGGTGGTGGTGTGTCTGTGCTCATCTACTCACAACTAATTGCATATTGGATAAAAGTCTCAAAGGAGCGTGAGCATGTTTTATAGAAAAGCCCGCACAGGTAAAAACAGCGAGGGACTGGAGCTGGAAAACATAACAAAGTCAAGGTTCTGTAAGCTTTTGCGCAAGAGTAATTTGATATTTTATAAAACAAGCAATGAAAGAAAATGAAAGTAAAATGTTTTTTTCACATAATGATGGCTTCATTGGAAAAATGACAGGCACGTGGATGGTAAAGAGCTCTGAAAGGACTTATAAAAGTGTTTAATTAAAGCCCAAAGCACAACATGAGGATATATTTTATTTTGAAGCAGGCAGGACTGGGGTAAAGTGGTGGGGAAACAAATGGCAACGGTCATCCACATGGAGCTGGAATTACATCAGCAGCCAGTCTACAGTCAATATATTTTATACAATTAAAGGAAATAGAAAATAGATTTAGTGTGGGGGTGATATTGTTTGAGGAAAAAATGCTAGAAAGTCGCTTGAGGGTATAAACGGATGCAATGAAGATTGCTTATGACACTGCGTTAGTTTAAATCATTTGGACACTGAATAACTGAGTTTAAACTACGTTTCTCCATGAAAGGGATCAAAGAGTCGATAGATTTTTTATTACATCTTAACAGAATATCCAGCGCTGGACAAACTGTAGTAGAGTCTCAAACCATTTATGCGTAAAAAAATGTGCCGGGGAGTCATGAAATAATAATGCAACAACGTGAAGGTAAAACATCCTGGAAAGCTGGAACTAAAGAAAATGCTTCACCTTTTTTTGACCTGGCAGCGTAGCCAGAAAAGTGGAGATGTTTGTGAAATTAGGGTCTTCCTCTGATGGCTACCAAGCCAGCCCCACAGTGTATTTCACTGCTTCGCTGTGTGCAGCCCGAAAGTTGAGTTGTTTACTCGAGCTGAGATACTATAATAGTCAGCTTAGATGAAAAATGAGAACACAAAAAAGGGCTTGCAAACTGAAAAGTTATTCAACTGTCGGCAGGATTTGAAGATCGAAATCTTATTTCTGCTTTTACTTTCTATTTGATGGGTTTGACGTATTGCATCAGAGGTCATAAACATCAAAGACTGAAATATAAAACGGGAAAAAAGTCTCTTGGAAATGTGTTTAAACACATTTTACCTTAAAAAAGGGAAAGATTTTGGAAAAATAATAGCAGCTGTGTCAAGAGGCACTAATTGCATCCACAAGAGATGATGTGATTCGGCACAAAGAACAAACAGGCTTTATTTTCAGGAAAACAATGACGGTGCGGAGGCTGTCAGCGTTCCATACACACATTTATTCTGAGCCCAACAGAAAAGAAAAAAACCAGTAAGGCTGAACTACAATCTCACAAGGGTGTCCAAAACAAGGACACACTGACCCTAAGAACACGCATGTAGAAGAAGACATACAGTACCTGCAATCGAGGCACCGATGCACACACACACACACACACACACACACACACACACACACACACCTGGAAGACACTGCTGTTTACTCTGCTCTCAGTTTCAATTTGCATGATCAAACTGACAGAAGTGCGACTGCATAACTTTGAAGATTTCTTGCCTCCTGTTGCTGGCTATAATAGAGACGCAGCTCCTTTAATGTCCTCAAAACATATCACACTCTCAGTTCTGCCCTTGATGGCCTCTCTGTTCCTCAAAATGAATCTGTACCACACACACACACACACACTCAAATCTGGTTACAATTTAAATTTGCTTTGCAGCTTTATTGTCGATAAATTCCCTCATTCGCGCGCCCTTGCCAGCAGCTGTGTGATGCAGGTCGAGTGTCTCGGCCTCCCCGTGTGCGGATATTTTGTTCCATCTCAAAAAAGCCCCCCCCCCCCAGGTTTGGGGCCTTATTACCAGACCACCAATAAGTCACACAGAGAGGGGAGCGCTGCTTTTAAATGGTGATGAGAGGAAGCAATGTGACCAGCTGATAATGCGGATAATGGATTCTTTACGGCCCTTTAGTGTTTCCACATTGTGAGAGGCCCGTATACCCACGGCTGCGACAAGCCTGTAATCTGTCAGCAGCTCTGATGTAATTGTGTCTTCATGCAATTTAACACACATTTATTTGTCCATTGTGTTACATATCACCTTCTCTCTCACACACACCGATTACTGCATTGATTAGAGTTCAGTTAGGAGGGTTGGGATCAGGTGTCCTGATCCCCAGAATGCAGGAAGGCAGAGGTAAAGGGAACAGTAAGACAAACATGTACATGCCTCTCTGAGGATGGGAATCACAATTTTTTTGGCTTTCCACATTAAAATGTTGTAAAAATGTGTGCTCTGCCAAATAAAAAGGAGGTGCAAATGAATCATGATCATCATTTTGGCCTGTTGCTGGAAGACAGAAGAGAATAATCAAACTGTGCTGACGGTTTAGTGCTGTGGTGCCAATATGTGCCAGGAGTGATCCAGTCATATGTGGATAACACTAAGTACTGATGTTAACACACATTCAGAGTCGTGATCTCAAAGATCCTAAGCCACACTAGCTGTAATCCTTTCTGAACAATCATGTCTTTATTGATTCTTTTTATTTATCTTAGTTTGACTCCTCCTTTGTTCCTCTATCTGAGGTTAACCTTAATGCTATCCAGTTTTATTTTGCTTTATTTAAATTAATGTCTTTAAATCTTTTTAATGGTCTTTTATTCTAATGGTTTTATGAACTTATTTATCTCCAAGTAACAGATGAGTGACTCACTGGTTTTAACATCTTCTGTTTAGTTTTGGTACAAAGGGTATGGACTCTGATAGTTTACTGCAAAACAAATCTAACTTCAGGTATCAGCAGATTTGCCTTGAACAGATTGAAGATGCATTCAAATCCATAAATCAGCACACACTCTGTGATTGCGTTTAGTCCATCTAACCAAATTTCTTCTGCAGTCTGCATGTGAATGCATCTTGGGCCCGAATGAAGGAAAACCTTGTGCTCTGATGTGACAACGCAAGTATCAGAGTTGCTGCAACAAGAAAAAAACTGTAAAAGCAGCATCAAAACTCACAGGATGCATCCTTCATAGAAAACCTCCTGCTTGTATCGTTTTCATTTCTGCGCCGACAGTGAACAAATCAGCCATGAAAGATCTGGAATTGCTTTGTTTCACTTGCAAGCTGTGTTTCAGGTTACTTTTTTCCTAAATAACTACGTTTACAGCTGGTTTGATGTATAAACTAAACAAGGGTGGCAAACACTTCCTGCAAAACAAATTCACTTTGGCTGTTGCAGCTTATGGGCATGACATTGAAAATCCTTTTGTTTTAAGAAAGGTGTCGATCAAAAAGCAATGATCCAAGCTATTTTGGGTTTTTTTATCACCCAAGAATATTCCCAAGATTAGGATAAGCTCCCGGCTAATTTAGAATGATACAACAGGAGTGTGTGGAATGATTAAAGAAACAATTTTGGAAAAAACCCTAGTTAGTGGGAAAAAAATGTTGGTACTTATTGCATCCTGCAATTTAAACTACTTTATGTAAACCAAATGGCAAAAATCTTAGCTTTCCTACTTCTACATGTAGCGCTTGTGCAAACACAGAAGTGTGGCATATGCTTTGTGTTTATTTGCATACAGAGTGGATAACAGATTTGATAAATTGGTTACTGATGCACATGTGGACACACATACTTGGAGCTGTCCAACTGTGATCAGATCATCCAGGGACAAATTATAATACCAAATGTGAAGAAGCCTCAAGAAAACAAGGCTTCCTTTGAAAAATACTCATCAGCTCCACAACAGAGGCGCTTGATTGTGTTGTTCTTAAGCAAAGCTGAGCTTCTGCCCCTTTGGACCCTGGAATCATCATATGTGATTACTTTACTTACATTTATGAAAATTATATTTGCGAGTAAACTTTCCTTTCAATATTCAGAAGATGTTTTATAGTCAAAGTCGTTTAAACACACTACAGTGGACTCTGGCTGCTGAACTACTCCCAAAGAGCATAGGAGAAACACAATGATGTTCTTTCCTTCATTGGGAAACAATCTGCTCTAATCTTCAGAGAGATGACTCTCATCACCCCCCACACCTCAATTCATTCACTCAATAGCTCGCCACCCACCCACACAGACACACATTTCCAGATAGCTACACAAAGATGCTCTTTTATCTGTCGCAGAGCTCCCGGGGGTTAGTGTCTCACTGTGTGTTTGTGAGCGAGAGAGAAAGCCTCCATGTTTGTGTGTACTACTATGAATGCTTTTACAGTGTCACCAATCGGGAAGGAAGTCCCCTCCAGCGTCTTTTATATCATGTCTGCCTCGAACAAACAGCAGCAGAATGGACGGATTTTATTGAATGTAAGGAAAGAGGGAAGAGCTGCCAAGAAGATCTGTGCTCGTTTGCTGAAGAACAACATGATGTTAACCATATGGGTGGGGAAGATTTAATGCAGGCAAATGTGGCAAACCTCTAAATGGCAGGAAATGAATGGATTTTAAAGTGGAGCGTAGACCTACTTCTGGTGGGTTCCCACAAGACAAGGCATGCAGCAGTCCATTGTGATTAGATCCCAGAATGACAGACTAAATTTTGCTTCCCTTTGGGATGAAAAATAGGATTATCTAAAAGCTAAGATATATTCCAGTGCTGCTGTTTTGCAGAGAGGAAAGTCAGATGGCCTGCTGATGCGCCCTCGAGCAACTTTAACCATCATACTGTTTTTCTTTACTGCAGCTCAACTATTAAGAGGAAAGTCAGCAAATGAGCGCAGCCCCGTATATTCCCCGTTTAGTCTTGCATATAAGCATTCCCCTGCTGGCCACTGCACAACTTCAGGCACATGCCTTACAGCAGTTTCTGCAGCACAGCCTGTTACTGATCCGTTTTCTCACTCACATTTTCACCAGATGGACTTTGGATTCAAGCTGTTCTCACCTCATTACCATAAGGTAGCTTTAATTTGAGAAGTTCACTCCCAAATTGGACTTGAAAAAGTTATACTTTAAATCCTATTTTCGAGGTTGAATAAAGCACTGAGAAACTGAATGTGACCGAGCAGAGACTGTGGGGAAGGGGAACAGCAGAACACAACGTATTTTACTCACAAAAAATGATGCATTTAAATGACTTTGCAGAAATAAGGAAATACACTTACACTCAAGCTGCTTCAATGTCAAAATCCAACAGAGCCGTCCCTCTGCTGGACACATGGGTATCCCAATCTCCCTGTCGTACACTGGCTTGAATTTCTAAGTATTTACTGTCTCAAATAACCAGCCAATCAATGAGCTTGCTTCAATAAGCCAAGTTCCAGCATCTGGTGGCTCTAAAGCAAGATGTGCATGTGTAGTGCTGTACAAGTGTACGAGTGAAAGGACGATGGGATGTGTGTCTTTGCAACTATGCGCTACCTGATAGGCGCTTTCAAGCCAGAGCTGCAGTCCCGTGTCTGGAGGCTTAAGCTAATTGAGTGGCTTCTAAACACACACACACACACACACACACACACACACACACACACACACACACACACACACACTCGCTCACTTAGGGGAGACAGGGATGAAAAGGGACACCAATAATGAAAAAATACACAACTAGTAACCCAGACAAGTAGCCGGGTGAAACTGAACGCAGGTACAGTAACCCTCTCAGATCGAACTCAGTGACTAAAATATCAAATATCTCTACATTTATTGGAGGATCAGACTCCACATTTTAACTTAAGGTGCCTTGAAATCTGAGTTTGTGCTAGAGCTAACCTTTCTGAGGTAAGGAAAAGCCTAATGCATCCCATCTGCCATGTATCTAATCAAATTTCCTGCTATGGTTCTTGCATATATTTGCATTTAGAGATGCTTTGATATCTGGTCATTTATAAAGAGCACCAAATGAAATTTGTATCTCATTACTCATGCTAAGGTTACTACAATCATCTCTGAGCACATGGACATCACAGCTTAGGAGCTGCAACTTATTCAAATAAACATCCACCGATCTCATGTAGTCAAGGCTGAAGCTACTGTATTACTGAGGACACCGAGGTCTGGACCTTGCTATTTTTCTGCTAAATGCATCTGAGCGTCGGGGTTATCTGAGAAGACTGAGAAGCAGTAATGTGCACATTGATACTGAAATATCAATTCCTCCTGTTCCAAAGGATTTCGAAACTAAATGCCCTTCACATTTTATTAGCAAACATTGTGGAAAAACTAAACTTTCTGCAAATGTAGGAACTACTATTTGTGGTCATATGTGAAATAAGACACAGCGTAGCCTGCCAGAGTTGTGCCGCTAAACTAATGCAAAGCGCTGAAACGGCAATGACGGACAGATTGATTTGTTGGAAGACCACAAACCTCCTTAAACATGTTTGAATCAATGAGAATAAAGAAGCAGAAGTGATGAGGATTTGATGGGGTGATCTGAGGAGGGGGAGAAGGACAGGTGCTTCTAGAGGGCAAGACAGATGTTACTCTGAAGTCCTTTTGAGCTGCAGGTAGATAGTATCAGGGTACTATCAGACATACTATCCAGTAACTATCAGGTGCTACCAGTTACAGAGGGAGAAAATGAGGAGTTGGTGCTGCTACTGAATTTGATTAAACTTATGTCCATCTGACTGTCTACAAGGTTGAAGTTGTTGTGCTAATAGAAGTTCCCTGCAATCTGAAAACTTTTCCTCCCATTTGGTTCAAATGGGCAGTAATAAATATTATTAAATAAGTAAATGCTACAATAAAAAGCTTGATGAGTTCAGTTTGAACTGATAAGTTTATATGAACATATATGTCCCTGAGACCAGCTCGCATCATTTCTACAGGCTTGGATAAGGTTTTCAGCAGAGTAGATGGTTACATAGATGAGGTGACATTAAAATATTTTCTACAGGGAATGAAATCAGGTGCTGCTTTATTAAAATAATAAAACAAACAGAAAATATGCAACAGGATAGACAATAACATCAGCAGTGTCAGTTGGTTAACTCTGAAGGTTACGACAGACAGACAGATAGATACAGTAGATGTGTTGCTCAAGATCTGATGACTTTATTCATTTAGTGTTGCTATACTGACCACAGACAGATGTTATCTTTTCATACACCATAAAAGGCTCAGTATTTCTAAAGCCCTGGCTACGGCCCTACAGTGATGTTCATTCCCATGCAAGCAACTTAGAAGCATCAGTGAGCAGCTCTTTGGGCCAAAGCACAAAAACCTCCTGATTCTCACACACACGCTGGTGTGAGTCACTGGGGTTTCATGAATACCATGCACCTGTAACTCTAAATGTTTTAATGCTAATTAGTCAATTCCGGACTGATTTGCATAAAGAGAATTTTTAAGTTCCCTTTTATGACCAAAAATTGACAAGAAATGTTTTTTACCGTACCACCAGGTAGAATTTAAAAAGTGAGGTTTATTATATAAAACAGATTTGCAAAGATGGTAAGACAGCTTTATAAACTCCAATGGGAAAACTTATTTTCCTCTAGTTCTAATACAAATACTCAAAAAGCAAGACAAAAAAAGACCTGCATTGGCACAGGTCATACGCCCATGAGACCAATGTACAGGAATTGAGAAGGTAAAGAGTTTAATCACATGAAAAGCACAATAAGGAACTGGGAAGTAAATGAATAGTTTACTAAGACATTTTAAAAAGCTATTTAAGAATTAATCATTAATACAAACCTAAAACCAAAAGAAATTCTCAAACTGGTATCTCAACCTAATGGGCTGCACAATTTGGATTTTTTTCCCCTTCTGTTTTGTTAAAGACCTTTTTCTTAACTTTTCAACCTTAAAACTCTGCTTTCCAGGTGACAGAGTGATATGACAGATGACAGAATGACGTCTCATCTCATTGTTGTCTGTACAGACGTGTTATTTGTTCATCTCAAAGGATCGATGGTTTGTTTGATAAAAATTAAATTGCAGTTTTTATCCATCACAATTTAATAGGCAATACTGATTATCCATCCCTTCATAGCATCTATGAAACAATAGTGGTCTTAATTCCTAAAGATCTTACTGGTATTTAATTTCCATCCCAAAGATGTTTCATTAAAAGTCACATTAGTCTGTGTTTTCAACCACTTATTTTTTAACTTCAGTTTTAATCTCTTGATTTATTATGTTATGCTGATATGCATCTGGGAATCTTTGATGCTTTGTGAAAGCTTACTGTCACTTCTTGTAGTTTACGTGCACAACATGTAGTCTGTGTTGTCCATTCAATGTAAACGATGTGGCAGACCAATGCCCGAGACAAACTTCTTACTAAGGATGAATAAACTTCATCTTATCACACCTTATGTCTGGAAATGTAACAATACAAAATATCCGAGTTTGTCAGTCAAGCTTGAAATGGGCCCCTCATCCTATCTTGAAAAGGCTTCATATTTATCTCTTCTTAGATGCTGCCAACAGCTGGTTGCTTGACTTAGCTGCAAAAATTGTTCCGTTTTATATATTGTTTTCTGATTATATGTGGGAAGACAGTTCTGGCATATTCACAGTGAAAATTCGGAAGAGAAAAGTCCATTTCCTTCTCCATATTCATAGAAATAAAAAGATTGTTCTTTATTTTTACAGAGAGTTGGGTTGTTTTGCAGCACTGTAGAGATGAATGACTAAAGCTAAACTAATAGTGTATTGAAATAGCTCACTGCTCAAAATAAACTTTTCAAAGGAAGCAAACCTTCTAAAGCCCCTCTCCAATAAAAGTAAACATGAGGTTTTTTGTTGTTTTTTTTGTCCACTGACCAAACTCATAAAATCAGGGTTTTTTTCCCACATTTTATCTCAAGTGTTGAATTTTAAACATCTGTAATACCACAGATGATCCTTTTCATGCAGCTAATTTTATAAAGTGTGCACAAAAGCTGCAGTCAAACACATGCTGCACATTCCTGCATCTGCAGGCCAAGTTGTACAACTCAAACACATAACACCACCGCAAGCATTTGTGTGCATCTTATTCACCGCTTTCTTACCCATTTTTAATCTCGAAATGTCAAGAATGAGTGTTTTAAAGTATCCTACTGTAGCCGCAGTTAAACATACCCACACAGACATATAAGAACAAAACACATATTTCACACACAAATGTTTAAAATAACGTTGAAAGGTTTTAAACAGCAACATATGCACAAAGTTATTCAAATCATTTACCTGCACAGTTATTCTTCCAAAGCTCTCAGTCATTCTACAATGTTAAAGATTTTACAGACACTGCACTTTCCTTCCAGCTATCTTTAAAATGTACATAACGTGCAGGAGCTAATATCAGATGCTGCCTGAAAAACTTGTCAAGGAATACTGTAAAGGAACTCAAAGTTAAGTTTGTTCTACAATACATTTGGATCTAATAGCATTAACATGTTTTAGTTTAGGACATAAAATAGTAAAGAGAGAAGCAAAGTTTTGGGTGGTATAAAAAAGTTCTTTTAAGTAACAGAATTCTTACTTTTAGTCTTGTTAAGGACTTATGTTACTTGTGTAGATGTAAGGAGCATTTATTGAGATCATTATGATTGTTCCCTAGTCATGACAATTGATAGGGAAGTGTGTTTTTAATTTTGTTGAGTTTCATCCATATCCACTGGTTTTCTTATTTTGTGTTTTTTAATTTATTGTTTCCCACAGGGAAATGGGAGATTACAGGAAAAATCTTATCTTTCTTTTAATTTAAAAAGTCAGGGTCAAAAATATGGTTCAAATTTAAGTCTATGGTAAAAATCTTGTAGCTAACGGTCCACATGCAACTTTTTTTGTTTGTCTAACATTACACAGAAAATAATACACCTAAAACAGCCTTCCTTACTTATCAACTAAATGGTTCATCTCCTAATAATAAAAGCCCAACTTTTTTAAGAAAACTGAACTTAAAAAAAAAGAAAAAATCTGTCAAACTAAGCCAAGTGGTATATGATGAAAAACGCATCTAAAGCATTAATTTGTAATTGTAATTAATTCAATCATATAAAATCAATATAAATGATACCTGCAGTAAACATTTAGTTACTGTAAGTAGCACTAGAGGCCAGGAAACCAAGACAACATTGCAGATGGGGCAAAAGACCCAAGACAAAGCTTTCTGAGGATTGTTTAAGTGCCACACACTGCTTTATCGTTTAAACAAAGTAGTATCTTTGTAAGTGCAATATTTTCTTTTGGTCTCATGGACAAATATATATAGAAGTTGTCAGCATAAAAATAAAAAGACCGATTGTGTTTTCTTAAAATTGATCCCAGACATAACAAATACGTTGAAAAGAGAACAGGGCCGAGAATAGACCCCTGTGGCTCCCCGCAAGAGAAGGAATGCATAACAGCAGTAATTGCCAATCAACACAGAAAAGTTCCCATTTGCCAGGTATTACTCAAACCATTGGAGAGGTAGTACCACAGATACAAACATAATTCTCTAGGGAAGATACAAGGACTGCATAGTCAACTGTATCAAAGGCCACTCTGAGGTCCAGGGGCACCAGCACAGCGGAGGTCCCGTATCCACAGTCAAGGTAATGTCACTGTGCACCTAATCAATGCTGACTTGGTGTTATGTACTGTATGTGAAGCTGGACTGGAATTTGTGAAGATCTGATTTGTGAAATCTTTTATATGCAGACACAACTTTTAACTGATAATCTGGGCCTACTGAAATGATCAATCATACAGGCATCAAAGTAAAAATATTCTGTTTCCTGTAAAGGCGATCAAGGTTTATGTGCATCAGAAATAGAAAAATAAACTTTCAAATACATAATCTTACAGAATGGTTTATAAAAAAAGAACTGACAAATGAAATGAGCAGCAACAGATACATAAATAAACTACAACGTGGAGTCAGGAAAGTTAGAATTATATAGCAGTTTAAAGAAGATTTGACAGGAACGCGGAGCAGTTTGAGTCTGGAGGAAATGCAAAGAGAATCAGGGAGGAATTGCATTGGATTATTTAAGAGAGAGGGCAGAGACCGTCAATGACGGACAAGAGGGGTTTTGATTAAGACAGACAACATTAGTCAAAGAAATCATTTTACCTTCCGGCAGAAATCAAAGGCTGACAGCTGACAGATCCCACCTCTCAAAACACACATAGGCTTACCCCCGAAATCATCCTGCCCTTCACTCGCAAACAAAATAATTCATTATGACAAAACTCACACACACCTTGATCTCCTCTGAGGGCCAAATGCTCCCAGACAGGCCTGCTTAAAACTTGTCACTTATTTTTACTTCCTGGGATGTGGCACAAAAATAACTATATTCTTAAATTAACATGTACATATTCACAGTCCCAGACATCCATAATCTATGGGGCATAGCCAAGCCAATTAAAATCAAGCAGTTGAGAAGAAAATAGGAGAAAGTATGCATTATTTATAGCTTCAAAGTCTCCTGTCTTAGTGTGGAATAACCGGAGAAAAGTGCAGCTGCCTCACCTTTACAAAGATATGGGCACTCACTATCTGCCTGTAATACAACTAACTCTAGGATGCTTCAACAGAATTAACACACAGCCCGCCCACACACACACAATCACAGAGGAAAAAAAGCTGAGAAATCAAAGATAAAAAAGAGATTAAAGGAACAGAGTAGAAGCGTGCAATAAATGGAAGAGGAATAAAAATGATTATCTAAGATGACATCGCAGAAACCTACAGCAGAAATTAATTTTCAGCAAAGCAAAGGATACCAACGCAGGGAAAACAAGAACCCTGATCTCTACACTGCGGGCCTCAGAGACTGATTAGTCTGAAATATCACAATGTCTTATGTTACCTTGTGGACAGTGTCCATTTCCTTTTCTAGCTGACCGCCTCTCTTTAGCCTCTGAGGTCATGCCATGTTAGAAAAAATTCTCCAGCATAAAGTGGTGTGAAGTGTCATGAAACCAATAATATAAAGCCTCAGCAAGTGTGTTTTGAGTCCTTGACCAGTTTGTCTTCCCTGCAAGAACACTGCAGCCTGCAGTGATGAGCAGAAAATAACGCCACGCCTCAATAAGGAGGACTTCAATTATTCCCAAATATAGAAACGCACACATTAGACACTTAATCCAATCACTGTAAAGTGTGTCTTCTTAAGCCCTTCCCAGTCGGATAATATTTTCCTGAAACATATTCATGACATGCACAGAGAAATGTGAACGCTGCTCTAGAATTAGAGTGAATGCAGGTTTGGTGTCATTTAAATAAAATAAACCATCAGAATTAGTCTTACTGGAAAGTTTGACCATTTTCCCTTTTTATTTTTTGTAATGTACATGACTAGCGTGATAAAAGTTGGAAAGTTCTCATTCATTCAGGTTATGCTGAACAACATGGTTGAGTCAAATCAGCTTTAGTTTCTCAAAGGTTTCGCTCTCAATCAATTTCTTCATTCTGATGGAGATGGTGGAAATTTTTACTGAAGTAGCTGTGGAACCGCCGTTCTTTAAGCCCCATTTCCACCTTGGGTTCCTCCTCAAACGTGTGTCTGTTAAGTTGTTATTGCCCATGAGATGGCTTTCCTTGGTTCTTTGTTGAAGTTTTAACAGAGGTTCTGTCTGGGTAGCCATAATCCCTCAGGTGTTTTTCCATCTCCAGGGTATGATGTGAGTTGGACTGGAGGCACGGGCTTCCTGGAGACTCCGGTCCTCCATCAAGTGGACAGTTCAGTCCAGGAAAAGCAAGCTGGGGTTTTCCACATATTTTTGTGTGACCATAATATTGTTCTCCACCGAGTTAACATGATGGTGAAAGAATGCTTTTCTTTGGACTTAATTTTCAACTGCGTCCACCTGCCTGAACCGATAGGTTTGATAGCGATACAAATATCAGCTGGATTGAATAAAGTTTGATGCACAAATTTCCTAATAGTGAACTATGTACATTATATTGTGCATATTATCTCTCTTTATTCATATGTATACATAAATATCTTTCTGAATTGTTATGAGTGATCCAATAGGATAAAAAGTGAGGGACACACATCCTGCAAGATAAATAATCAGAAAAGATACTGGGTTTTATCTCTCTGCACGCTGAAATCATGGAGGTTCGCAGGAAGAAAAAGAACTGATAAAGTTATTTGAAGTTATGGAGCTCAGTAACTTCTGTTGAAAAAACATCTCCATCACAGGTTTCACATCAGCGTAGAAAAAGATAAATTGGAGGGGCTGCCCCTTTAATCTTCAGTGATGCACCTGAAGAGGAGAAATGGGCATGATGTCAATCGACAAATGACAGTCTGTTCAGCTCGCTGAAAGAAAATTAGTTTTGGTACCAGACAAGTATTAAGATTTGACTCCCTCCTCACACTGACAGAGGTGAGTGTTAGGTCCCCAGCCGTCAACACATAAGGCCAACTCTGTCCATCATTTAGTTAATACACCTCACGTGCACGCCACACAAACAGGAAAGGAAGCGCACACACAAAATCATCAATATCAATCTAATAAGCCAACAAATCCCATTTAATGTGCTGGTAGATAAAACCTCTCTATTCCCGTGGGTTTGTAATTGATGGCATGTGAAAGTATAAGTGAATGTGTGTGTCGGAGTGTGTGTATGTGTGTGTTAATCCCGGGTTACTGGTAGGAGGTGGTGAAGCCCCGAGGCTGTACTCTCCTCTGATGAGATCTTGACAGATAAGGTTTATTCCTCGCATCTTTCTGTCAGTTCCCCTCCATCAGTCCTTTCAATCCCACATTCCTCATTACTTCTTCTCTCCCTTGTCTTTAATTGCTCCCTCCATCTCCTTTTCATCAGTTTAGCGCTTCATCCACTCCACTCTGCATCTTTCTCTCCTCCTTACCAACATTCTCTTCATCCACATGCATCTCTTACCTTCCTCGCCCACGCCTTATCTGCTCTTATTACTTATTGTCCACTTCGGAGTGCACCTTGAAGTCCTCTCATCGTTTTATTTCCCCTTTCTATCTCCGTTTAAATCTGCCTCCTCCCTCCCTCTTCCTTCATCTCATTTTCTGGCTCTCCTTCTCTACAGGCGATTAGCCGTGTAGAGGTCAAATCATGTGAACCCTGTGAAATGAACAGCTTTATATCTCATCAGCTGTGGGTGTGCAAATATGGCCACACACAGTAGCACACCCCACAACCTGGCGGAAAGGACCATTTAATTGTCTGCTTTCTTCCACTTGTCATCATGAACTTGAGAGTCCCCCTCTTTCCGTAGACAATATCCCGTGTCATACAGCTCCCATGCATGTCGATAGTCAACACAAATGCACCAAACCACAAAAGGTCTTCTCAGGATACAGACGGAAGTCGTTGATGAAATTTTATTTCCCATTTTCAGACCTCATCGGTCTGAAAATAGGAAAGTTTTTAAACCAGTGGGTGTCAAATTATTCAAATGAATCTGTAATATTAATCCAGCAATACAGATATTATGTCAATCAATGTGGCACTTTGAGTTAATAGGTTTACACAGCCAGAGAGCAGAGATAGGGTCCAAAGCAGCAGCGCACTCAAGTGTGGTTTGCTAATGGCAGGATTTTTGCCATATTTATTTATTCATTCCCACATTAGTCTTCTTTCCCACGCTCATGTTTCTCTTACGTTTAAAGATCCAAATAGGTGCAGAAACACATAGCTGACCCCGGTGTAAGGGCTGCCACTTCTACTGAAAATTACAGTTGAAAGAATTCAAAGTAAAGGAGTAATTTTTCATTTTCATCCAGCATTTTGCTGATGAGCTCTACAGCACTGAAGCCTGAGCAGCTTCCTCTAAGCTCCTTAGTACGCTGCAAATAACTGTCAAGTTCCCATGAATCTGAGACACCCTAAGCCGTGGCAGCCACATTAACATATATAGCTACTGATGTTATTCTGTTTGTGGTTAGAGCAAGAGTCTTATCCTGGTATCATCTTAATGTTTGTCCATCTGCTGTACAGCTGGATTAAGTGTGATCATATTGTAATGCGCTTTCCGTTGTGGTGAAGAGGAAGCTGAGCCAAATGATGAAGTTAGGATGCCTCCTGGACGCCTCACTGGGGAGGTATCCTCCGGCCAGGAAGCCCAGGACCCACTGGAGGGATTATATTTTCCGGCTGGTCTGGGAATGCTTCAGTATGAGCTGGCTGATGTAGCTACGGCGAGGGAAGTCCAGGCTTCCCTACTCAGGCTGCTGCCCCTGCAACCCGACCCCGGATAAGCGGCAGAGAATGGATGGATGGATATTGTAATCACTATAACCTCCTGAAACCCCTCTCTATCATATAAATCTTGTTGGTGATTACATTTCTATGAGCTCTGCTGTAGCTGACTGAGCTGAATAGAAGGCAACGTTGGGACATTTTGAAGTTCATTCTCACTTGTGAGGCAAGGTGTCAGTCTGTACGTTTGTCATCTCTGGTTGTAAAAAAGCTGCTTTGGACAAAGTGAAACAGCCTTGTCTTTGTTTATTTATTATGTAATATCCAGATATAGTTTCAAATTCTCCTTATTGGATTATTTGGAGCAGTACCCTACTGGGATGACTTTTGCTCAATGGTTTCTTCCATTTTCATAGCAAACATAACATTAGCAGCATAGCATATTTTACTAAGAGGATATAAGGGTGTTAGGTAAAGCTCAGACTAAAAACACTACTGCTGGATCACGTTATGAAATAATATTTCAACGAGTAAATGATTTTCAATGTTTAAGCTCGTACATGAAACATTTGGAAAACATCTCTTCATTTTCGAACTGCACTTATTGTCACTTTAACTGTATAACAAATGTCACTGGTGAGAAGCAATAACAAGTCACTAATCAATAATTCAGCAAGCAATCTGGCTCCCTGCAGACTGAACTGTTCAAAGATATTGTCAGTCTGTGATTGCAACAACTCCAAAACCTTTAGATAAGGTTGTTACAGTATGCATAAAAAAACTGATGCAACTTCTTAAGTCTTCATGATAATAATCTGCAACAGTCTGGACTTGGGTGCACGGTATTGCTTGGATAAGGTCATGAAGCATGCTTTGTAAAATAAATAATCTGTCTAACTCATTTAAAAATTAAACCGGACTGGCAACCGGGGAATTTTCCACATTTTCTCAGCTTACTTAAGCAGCTGTGATGGGGTGAAGCTTTCAGCCTGCTCACATATTAGCATATAACACTTTTTTGCACAATTTCAGGAGCACAGGAGGTGAGCAGCATGTGGTTTTGTGCAACACACTTCTGCACTGAAATACAAAAAAACCTTACATATATTGGTTCATGCTGCATGAGGGCGTTTTTTTCTGTTTTTGCTTTTTTTAAAAACCTAACTTCATGTGTCTTCTGTAGCTTCCAATTACAACTTTTACTCTTTACAACACCCCTAATTTTGGGATATATTAGTGCAGACCAAATTTTGGATCTGGGATGCACCCCAAAACCCTTAGTGCCTCTGAAATTGACTTCATTAACTCTTGTTAATATTTCCCAATTCACATTCATTATTTTGTTGTTTTTTTCTCTCCACAGCTTCACAATTTCCAATTCATTAACTATGACAAAGGAGAGGAACACAAAAAGCTGTCAATGCGCTTGACATGCAAGCAAATGAACTCAATGGAGGTGGCGGTCTCACATACCAAAACAAGAAATTGAAAAGGGAGAGACACTAAGGTGGAAGAGAAAAATGAGATGAGAAATGAGAAAGAAAGGCTTTTTTTATTTCTTGTTTTTCTATCAATGAATTTCAAGGCTCATCTGCTAAGAGTGATTTTAGTGTTCACAGTCTAGCAGCCTCAGATAAACACAGACTCAGCTCTGAAGGACAAGCAGCCAACACCATTTGTTTTATGGACACAAACAGAGAAAGGGGATGAGAAGAAATGCCAAAAGAGAGAAAACAACGAGAAAAACAAGGGGAGAAAAGTCTTTACAAATAAAAAAGTTAGTAAATTTTTTTGAAAGTAGACGATTTCAAGTCCCAGATTCCCTCATATCCTTTTGGTTTCATGTCCAATCATTTTCCAGTTTAGGCTTTAACTTTATACAACGTTATTTTCCCACAGTATTACAAGCGAGTATGGCTCAGGACCTTCAGCTTACAAGGGCAATAACCATTTATAGATAATGGGGATCATTCTCTTACAATTTCTGCCTTACTGTCCTATTTCTGGCCATCCTTTACAATTTTAAAGAATGTACCTAACCAATGGAATGATAAGAAATCCATCCAGAAACATGGTACAACCACAGAAAAGTATCGCTGGTCTCTCCTACAGGTGATAGTCACTTTGGAAGTCAGGTGTCACCGTGTTAGCAAATCAAATTAACCATAGCAGGTATACAGTAAATATCCTTGACTTTGAAGATGTCCAACAGCATCATTCAATTAACTTAAACTGCTAAAAGTCCATGTCATTGCACCAAATCTGGCAAAGAAGCTCCTTTGTGCTTCTGCCTGAAGAACAACCATTGTTACCTCGTTCAAGAAGAAGCATGACATTTGATTAATCAAGTATTGCATATCCATCATGTCACATTACAGGTTGGCAGGGGGAACTCAGAAATTAAATATTGTGGATAGCTCCAATAAAAAGAAACAATGAACACCGTAATTATCGTAAAAAAGTGGGCAATCAAGATTTCATGAGCTTAAACCTCTTGAAGAGCCCAGTTATATATTAGATATGTGTACTTGAGTGTACTAAACCACTACCATTTCCCCCTTTAAGAATAAAATATTCTCTCCCTGCCACATTCCTGTTTTGTCATGATAGCACATATCTGACTAAAATGGTTTCTAACAGAGACAGAAGGTAAAGTTTATCACTCAATCTATGGACCACTCCGAAGCTTAACTGCACTTTCTGGGGGGACAATAAAGTACAAAAGGAAGACATTAAGAGCTGATAGGACTCTGCTGCCTGAAGGCTGACGACTCAATGCCACACTGGCGGAGGAGTCGATGGTGACTTTAGGTGTGTGCGTGTTAAAATCTGACAAATGGCAACATTACGAGGCCAATGTCACATTTTGTCTGTGCATGTGTGTAACAGCTGGCCAGTTGATATCCGCGATAAAGTCGGTCCCTGGAACTGCATTACCATCAGCCGAGTTATTCCTGACTGACAGAAGTAGGAGTGTTTGAGCAGGCCGTGTTGTACGCTTCAGCTCGGCTGTTTATATGTGTATGTGTGCGCGTGTCTCAGTGATGCCACTCAGGCATGACAAGAGGAGAGAATTAAAAGCCAAAGGCACCAAGAGACCTTCTAGCATATGAATGTGTGGTGTGTGTGCCCGTGTGTGTGTGTGTGTGTGCATGTGCCTCTCTGTAAAGAATGACCTTCTCTCCAGACTAGTGTCACAGACGGTTGGTTTTGCTACCAGTCCTTTGGCTTTATGGAGGCCTGTGGGTAACATATTCCACCTTCTGGAGGAGGGTTCAAATGTGAGAATGTGTGTGTTTGTGTGTACACCGACATAATCAGAAAAAGCATTTCTACTACTAAACCGGTCTGACTTTTCTCCCCCTCATCTTGCACTTCAGCAATACTTTGTGTTGTTTCAAGCTGGTTAAGTTTGGCGGAATGCTTTCTAATCAGTACTGAATCAACAGGGCAATTAAGCATGAATATAATTATTCCAATGAAAAGAAATGTGCAAGAAAGATAAATGGACCAGGGAGATGAAAACTGAAATAATAAAACTTGGAAAAAAATGGAGGTAGCAAAATAAAGAAATTTTTTCAATAAACAACAGTTTTTAATATTATTGCCAAGAAAACCTTTTTTTTTTAGCCAAGCATTAAGTGGCTTAAGATATTTAAACAAAGAAACAAGGAAAGAAAAGCAATAAAGAAATACATTCCTCTTAAAATGGTCGCGTAAAAGAACCAGACTACTTTGAAAAACCAGCCAATGTCCAAGAGATTGGTGAACTATTGAACTCAATACCGCTTTAAAAAAAAAACACAATTTTTTTTAAGAGGCAAGGGCTGCTTTTTTCACTTATTGTCAGTCTAGTCTTTGCATCCAATCATTTTAAGAGGAAAATGTTTGTAATCACGCAACAAAAAGAGGCAGCAATGGAAACAGCAAAAAAAGTTTCTGATGTTAAAACTCAGTGCTCCTGACTTGTTTTAACGGCACACTAAGTCATCCTGGCACTGTGTCACACAGCAGCAGCTGGGTATAAACACATTGGCGGTTCTGCATGTGCACCCTGGCTGACTGAGTAAAGGAACGCATATTATTTGAGGAAGCAAAGGGACAAAAGAGAGTTAAGGATAGTCAATATCGGAGTGACTTTTAGTTCAGGAGACATGATGCAAGACGGATGTTTAATTAGCCTTCATTAGGGGGCAGATTGATGCCACCTAATGAAGGCTAATTATCATTGTTGTTGCGCTGATACGGATCAAAAGACAGCCCTGTTTTACAAAGTCAAAGTTCTTTTAATTTCCTAAAATATGAAAATGCTGATTATTGTAAAAGCTGGTTCAACATCATTTAAATATGCAATTAGAACATTGATAAAAATATGGGCAAAACCCTGTCAAACTTTTAAATCCCCAATTCACTAAAGAGCAACGACAAGATCAAAAAGAGGGCATTTTGATGCCAAAATGACAAAAAGAAAAGAATGTATCAAAAAACAAAACTTTTTCCTTTTCATACATGGAGCTTTTTATGCTGTAAAACAGAAACATGCCATGCGTTCTTACATTTGGCCAAAACAAGTTATTTAGCAAGTTTCCCATACAATCACAAACCCATCCCTTAGTATTCCTCTACATGCTCTATATGCTGATGTTGATACCGGACATGTTTTCATTTTAAACAAACCCTCTCTGTGGTCAGGAGGCAACCTCGCTTTGTATTCAGCTGAAGTCACACAGGACCTTTTCTACATACATAAACAGACACACACTCCATTTGAGCCTCTCACTCACACACACCATCTCTCCGAGCCTCCATAGACCCAATTAGACAGCCATAATTACTGCCAGACAGGAATGAGAGGACGGAATAAAAAGCAGGCTCCATTTTTTAACCCAGACTAGGCATTTCATTTCATTAAGGGTCCTAAACATGACAGCGAAAGGAGTAGAAGAGTGGAGACATCGGAGGAGAGGAAGGAGGAAGTGAGAACAGAGGAGCTTTCAGGAGGGAAAGGTGAAGAGTAGAAAAGACCGAAAGTGGCTGAAATTACAAATGTGGGAGAGATTAGGGTAGGAAAATAGTGGCGAGAGCAGAAGCTCTTATTTGACACACAAAACACAATAAACCATTGAAATATTGTGAATAATCCATGTAACCTTATTGTTAAGACATTCTGAATTATACCCTTACAAAAATGAATGCAAATCTGAAAATATTTTACATTTGCACCATGTTACCGTTTACTGGAACATATATTTGATTTGTAGCATATATTTGATTAATGTAGATTTTGAACACAGATTATTGGGTCTAACAAGAGGGCATTAGCATTTTTTTTACCATCAAAACCGACAAGGTTTGTTTTCTCTGTAATTGCCTACCTGGATCATAACACCTTCTCCAATCACCTTTCTATGATTGGGCTAAACAGACAGAGGGTGTGGCCCACTTGGCCCTAATCCTCTGTTTTGCAAAGATAAAGTGCCTCTTGTCATTCTAAAGCGAGTAGATGACCGCTAATCCATTACCTCAAAGTGGCAGGGTGAAGGGGAGGTATTCATCTTCAACCCCCTCAGAATTCACAGCACTGCACAAAAACTAGAGGGAAATAATCTTTGGATACCATGTGCCTTAATTCCATCACTTTGTCTCCACGTGTTTTAACGAATGAAATTAACTGTTCAGGCCTCCTGAAAATGGTTTTTGTTCCCTTACTTTTCATGCAGGTTCATTTTAGTTTCATCCTTCCAAGGAATGCTGTTCCACAGCAGATGGTAAACTACATTTTTGCTCTGTGAGGTCTTCTCTTTGTGGTAAAAAGTTGTTGTTGAAGCGTTTCTTTCCTACAGAGATGATCCTGTGATCATCCAGTGTTGCTCCTTATCCAGATCCTTTCATGTTGCAGAGCTCAGCAGTGGATCCTCTGTTTTAGATCGCATAAGGACGGCCTGTTTTATGTGCACTGAGCACACGTGACTGCATGTTGTGACTTCAGAATTTCAATGACGTTTTTCTTTTTAGTAGGAAAGCTGACAATCTGCATTCTGTCAAGTAGTCAGGTGTATTTATCGGTGCCAGCCCGGCTCAGCAGCAATAGAATTATGAATCCCGGATGGACGCAATTTGGTCAGAGCGCATGGGTGAAATCAGTCTATTACTCAGAGCCCCTGAAAACGACGGGATCACCAACCCATGATAAAGAAACTTCACTGATCCACATCAGTCTACACCAATCCAATTTTAGCTGAAAACATGATTGACATGAGTTGTTGCTATCCCTTCCTGTCGTTGTAGGCCACAGAGTCTACCTCAAGAAGCTGTAGCAGGAGATTTCTTTTAATTTATGGTAACAGTGCACTGAAGAGAATCATGCTTCTTCTTTAAGAGAGTAGTTTTAGAGCATGAACCCAAACATATGCTGTAATTTTAGTCTACAAGGATGCTGGAATTAACTAAACCTTTTATTTCCATAACTGATAGAGTAATTAAGCAACAGCATTTATGTGTCCATGAAACAGGCTTTGGGTGAACTGATTCCTAAACCCCTTCTCTAATTTGGATAAGAATACCCTCCAACTTAAGATCAAGTGCACACATACAACATTTTTGTAAATGCAACCAGATAATGTTTTGGGGATTATTTAAAAAAAAGAAATAGGTCTATAATTGATCTAGACTTCTTCATATTCAGAAGATTGGCTCAGGTTTAATTTTTTTATTTTTCAAAAGTTACATCTTAGCTAGAGTAAATGAAAATGCCAGATGGAAGATGACAATTGGTCACTTTTACAAATGCACAAAGTAAAATGCCACTTTCTCAAACAAATGGGGGATTTAGTAACATAACAGCTTTCTACATGCCGTCATTAAAGACAGCACACATTCATAGATCTGCTGTTTCCGCCCACAAACAGGCAGTGAAGTCAAACACATGTAATGTTTGTCTGAAGCAACTATGGGCCATCTGTCGAACTAAGAAGTCATAAACTAACATATTCAGCATGTCTATAAGTAATCCTGTGAAAGCATGCTTAACTACAATCTTAAAAAAAGAGAAGTTGTTAGACTTTCTGACTTTTCTGGAAAAGTGTGAACCATGTCCACTTGGAGATGGGTTTAGGTGCATTAAGGTGCTAAAGTAGTTTATCAGTTGGACATTGTGTCCACATGGAACAGGCATTTTTGGACCCCAAAAAATGTTTATCAACAGCAAAATGTTTATCAACAGCTTCATATTTATCTTATAGCAGCAGTGTTTCACTTCCATGTTTATAGTCTATACACATTTTTTCTTAACCAGTGATGTTGTAGCACTACCTCCTCTCCCTTAACCCGCATAGGCAATCAACAACGGCAGGTTACAGTGTTACTGTATATCTATGCTGCAGAAGCTTCTGAGCATAATTTGACTTTTACAGCTAAATTTGTCAACAAACTTCTGAATCCACATAAATGTCTCCTTTTTAACTCAATTTGTCACCATTTTCTTCATTTACATCCCAGGTGCTTATGCACATGCTCCATGTCTTTTTCTCTTTCAGTGTCTTTAATTGGCAGCATTGCAGCACACCTTAAAAAGGTCCAGAATATATACTTCAGCGTTTTTAGGAGTTTAATACATTTCTTGAAATGATTCCATCTTTAAAGGGAAATTTTAGGGACAGTATAATACACCCAATCAGCATCAACCGTGATATGAATCCATTCTGCTGTATCATCCAACGCTCCTGAAAAACTCCAACTCAAACTGGCTTATTAAAAGGGTCTTTATTTTTACTTTTTACATTGAAAATATTAAAATAAAAAGCCATTTTGAATATGCTTTTTAAAAGGTATAAAGAATTAAACTGTATAGAATAAGTAGGGCTATTCTTTTGTTTGTTTTTTGCAATCAAAATTTGTATAGTATAAAGTAAGGGCTCTTTATTCATTCACATCGTCCTGCAAGTTCTTTGCCAAAAGATGGGAGACTTGTGAAGGAACATGACATTCAAACAAATGCTACTGACTTCCCCTGTCAGTTTCCAACAAGCAAAACTGCCTCAAGCACAATTTAATGAACCAAGCCTGGAGAACTAAAGTGTTTTATACCAACACATCTGCTTTAAATATGCTAACTTCACAGGCAGATGTGAAGTGGGAGCCAGCAGAATCTGTAAGCAGAGTGAAATACGTTGGTTATTGCAACTCAGCACACCTGCTGCTGTGTCCCAAAATTACACACATCCACACTATTAAACACACAGATGCGCACATTCAAGCCTCGCCGCTTGTGTCTGCCAAAAACCTGCCATGGCAGCAGAAACCCGATAAAGGCTCAGCTCGACACATCCTCTCTGTTCCTCCGTTTCTCTGTTGTTCAGTATATCTTTCTCAAAGCATACACACATAAACTCTGAGCTGACAACCAGTGATGTGTGTGTGTGTGTCCATTCCCAAGTCTGTCTCTGGTTCTCAGACATGTGTAAGCTTGATGTTGTCATCTCTGACTGCAACAGTGTTTATGTACGAGCTAACTTCATCAGCTTCAGTGTCTGTGCTACACCCAGCCACTCATACCTCAAGGCGGTCTGTTATCGCCAATAGACTGCTAAATTAATCAACAGCCCTCAGGCCTCTTGACCAGACACCTGGCACACACACACACACACACACACACACACACACACACACACACACACACACACGCACACCACCATATTGCAAAGGAATGACTCAAATGGTTCAAACAGCACCCTGCAGAGAAATACTGAGACTAGATGAGGAATCTAAAACTCCTGCACACATTAAAACAGTCACGAGAACAAGGGGGAGAATGTTTTTTTTAATTATACGATCATTTATTCTGCTGTTTAGACACACGGAGGAAGCAGAAGAATGAACAATCGTCTGTGTGCATGGGAGGGAAACCAGGTTAGTTATGAATACATTAGCATTGCTGCCAGCACACAAAGGGGAGGAAATTATCGTGGAATCCCTGCCTGTACGCATGTGTGTGCAGGGAGAAGAAATGGAGAGCGTGCGAGTGCACTGCAGCAGTGTAAATCTAATTCCCTTTCTCACAATGGCACCTCCAACTGAGGAATGCCCACTTCTGCTCGCTCGCTTCGTCCCCTCATTCTCTGACAAACACACGCAGCGTCGGTGCACGCATGCGCTGCAGAAGAGGCGGAAATAATTCTTCTCTCATGTAAAATGAAACCTCACATTGTGAAACACCTGCGATCGAGTTGCTAACACACTGGGGAAGATCTTAATTTAGCTGTAATGCCACATTTACTTCTATATATATTCAAACTAACTTTAAAGCTGCATCAGTGGATTCTGGCTCCTCACACATTATTTCACAGACATCAGGTTGCCACACATTAGGATTACTTTGCTCCCTACATACCCATTATGGATGGAATTCTGATGTTTAAAGCACCGTTCAAGAAAAAGGGTCCTGCATGGACCGGAAATCATGTGAAGGGAAATTTTGTTGGACAGCTTATAGGGGTGGGAATTTCTAAACACTTCATGATTTAATTATCAATCAGGGAGCTGAAATGTCATATATTGATCATTGGTGCATGTTTTAATCCTCTGGTCATGACTTTTTACTTCTTTACTGCAGGATTGCTTGCTTTCAAAGCAGAGAAGATATATGACAAAGTACCACCAATGTCTTATTCATCAAAGCACAGAAGGAAGACCCTTCAGTTTTCCTGGGAGTTTACATTCGCCAAAAAAATTCAGTATCAATAAAGAACAAATGCAGAAAGTGTGGCTGAAGCAGCATACTTGTAAATCAATGCAGACATCAGCATGTATTCTGAATCAAGAAGTCTAATGAACATCCTCGTCTCATCCTCATCTGTTATCTGTTGCTTGGTAAATGTACATGAGGCGTCTCTGAAGTAGGAAGCTGCAGCGGCGGAGCTTTATTATATTCAAGCTATCCTTGCTCTCCTTTTTCCCCTTTATCACCCAAAACTGACATGACTTTTTGGACTGATGGAGTATTGGACTGATTGTAGAGTACATGGTAACTGTGTTTATAAAATATTTCCATGATGGAGCCGTCTTTATCTGCGACAAACTGCCCAACACAGCGCTAAAGCTTGGTTTCTCAGACAGAATATGAACATGATATTCTTGGCACCAAAGGCTGTGATAGCTTTTAATTTACTTTGCCCTTTCCAAGTAATGATGGAGTCTTGACACTGCATCCTTGATGATTCTCCGACCAGAGAAAGATGAAAAATGCCCGGTTGTACTTAAACAAAGTGTTATCCACATGCAGATTTCTCACAGACATCTCATGCATGCTTCATTTATGCTTTTCCCCAAGTTCCTCCCTTTGCACTCTGTCAACATTCCCTCATTTAATCACTTTCTCCAAAATCATGAACGTGTTGTAGTTTGCAAAGACAAAAAAGCATGTAACGCTTTAAAGTGTCAGTTTTACTATTTTTAAGCAGCATGACAGCTTCACGTAATGCAAAACATGCTTGTTATGAGTTTAAAAGACAGACATCTTTCATAACTTCCTAAAAAAACTGCTAATGAGGCAAAGGCTTGGAGAACAAAACAAAAGGTCCAATCCCGATCCATTACTGTCCATTCCGCTTAATTTTGCAAAGTAGATGTCATGTAGGAAATCTTCTAAGTGTTTTCCTTGATCTAATAAAAGCTTTGCTACTGCAATCAGACCTTGCCAGTGAAAAGTTGATCAGAATTCTCTATTGTCTGATGAAATATTTACTTTAAAGCAACGTATTTAAGGCTAGACAAACAACCTGTAAAAACTAAAAGTCACCTGTCTTATTCTCAAATTGAAGGAGAACATCAATCAAATGTCCAAGTACTGCACATGGCAGGAAAGCACAGATCATTCTGACTAAGATCAAGCAAGACAACACCCATAAAACAAAGCGCTTCCTCCTGAAACATGGATTTGCCTTCAGCTGCCCCACTGGGACACACAGGAGTTCATAGCATGAGCCTCCCTCTTTTGAAGAGAAGCTTTCATTTCTGCTTCACTCTCGTACCAGTTTAAAAGAAGAGATTTATGTGTGGGGCATCACCTTGAAATCCCCAAAGCAAAGTTCATTTTATATTTCCGCAGCTTCTTAAAGTCAGTTTAACTTTCAGACATTTCACTGCACTGCACTTAAATATTCAAAAAAGGTACTAACAGCTGTGTTGTCCAAAAAATGCTACTTTTTTTCTTGAGGTTAACAGTTATTTTTAAATTTTTGAGAACCTCTCATTTGTTTTAATGTATCCATTTTTAATTAGGATGCTCAGTTGCTGCAGTGCTGTGTCTTTTTTGATTGTGTAAGAGAGCACTGAATGTGGTGCTGTTAACACAGCTTGATAAAAGAATAAAAAATAAACCTTTGGGAGAAAATCAGAGGGCTGAATATGAGGATCTTTTTTTAAAAACTGACTAAATTAAATTCCTTTATTTAGATTACACCTGCAAAAGGAAAACCAAAAGATTTTATCCCTTAATTTAACAAATGTTGACCACAAACAAAATAAAAAGGATAGGAAAAAAACTGTGCAAGTATGTGTCTTCTAACCATTGTGCGCACATACAGCATGCACCGGTGTGTGAAACTCATTTTTCCATGCATAAACCTTGGCAGGTGTCCAGCTCCACTTGGACGGAGCTCAGTGAGAATAGGAAAAGACTTGTCTTGTCTTAGCTGTTAAATCCCCCTCTGAGACAGCGAGCGAAACACGCTCCAAGAGTTTTATGTATTGTTGCAAAGCTGCTTTTTATGGAGTTGAGCAGTAGTACTCCCAAAGGCTTTCTGAATCACCTCCCAAGCAGGTATTATGATACATGGGCTTAGTTCACCGACAGGCTATCAGCAGAAAAGCAATGTCAACCGTCTGCAGAGGATTAAGCAATTAAACTCAGTTCTTTGTTGCAATAGATCTTGTTCAACACCACACACAATCAGATGAAAAGAACTTTTTCTCTACCACCAAGATGCATGCAAATTTCGACTCCAATTATGCAAATGTATCCTTAATTTCAGCAGAAGCATGATTCGCACTCATCAAGGACTAATCATTCCATCTGCTGAGTCGCTATTAATATTAATAATAAATCTATTTTAGGCAAACAAGCTTCCTGTAGTTAAATATATTTTCCTTTTAGTTTTGATAAATTAATTTAATACAAAAATGAAGGAAAGTTGTGTTTCTCTTATCTCTTCTTTAATATAACTAATGGTATTAAATCAAATATTATTAAAAATAATTGGTTTGTATGAGACTAATATTTTGCTTGACACATTGTTATTGTTTCTAAACACACATGGCTTCCATATTTCCCACATAACATTCTACTTGGGTCCTTAAAAGCTAAATCAATCCGTAGTATTAACCAAAAATAAAAATAAAACTGTTAATTCTCTCTGAGGTACACAAACTTAAGATCCACTACTTCACCACTAAGGGTTGAAAAAGCTACTTAGGAGTTGCACAACCAAAATAGCTCACAGGGTGTATTTTGTAGCTCTTTAAAAAGTATGTGATGATGTGGCAATCTCTATCTTAGACTTCAAAGTACTGATATGAAAGCTTAAAAAGCAATGTATTTGATGAACAAGACTCCCGGACAGAAATTTGCAGATTTTAAAAGGCGGTGGGTGAGATGGCATGGTGAGAAAAAAAAATCCATTAAACAGTGAAGTCTGGTTTTCATTGTGCTCTACAATACTGGATATTGCGGTCACACATTTTGGACCCCTTCAGGATAAATCCACAGCAAGATGCATTTTGATGCAGTCCCGTGCAATCTTCTAAAGACTTTGCTTAGATGTTTAGTATCGTAGCCTTTGGGTAATGCAAACAGGAAAATGTCCAGTTAGCCTCAAATTCTTTCCAACGACCCCTAAACATTATGGGTTCGGTTGAGAGTTGCAAGTTTGTGAAGGGGCTGGGAAGTACACTTTTCAGGTACTTTAAAACTACATAAAAAGTTCCTAATACACCATGTCAAAAATTGTGCTGGCAACATTGTGCCAAAAGTGGCTTATCTTCAGACAAAGTCACACGAGGAAGCTTTACAAGCAGTTTTTCCAAATTTTACAAATAACGAAAGTCATTTAAAGGAATACAAAAGAACATTCAATGAAGACTGAAACTCTAAAGACACCTGGGCAGGTGTAAAAGGTTGAGAAAGCAGGTGTTTAGCAGGGAGTCGTCAAAATGAATGTTGCTCTTTGAAGGTCAAGTCTCACTAAAAGAGAGGCTGAAGAACATGGGAGGGGTATTTTTTGCACCAAGTCTGTACCCTGGGAAACATTTATGTTTAACACGAGGCTACGGGGGGCGTCAGTACCTCGGCGATTTCAAGAGTGAGCTTGTGATCAAAATGGCAACAGTGAGAAGCACGCAGTTACAGATGCCGTCTCACAAAATGGAGAAAAAAGGTCTAACAAAGTGAGGACATTAAAGATGCAAAGAAAGGAATTCATCAAAAGGAAATTCAAAGGAAATTAGATTAAAACATTTTAAAGAGAGGGGAAAATATTGGATAGTGTGCACCTAATTATTTCGTAGCAGGTCATTAGAACATCTTTGTTTTGTGATAGAAAAAAGCCATGGTGTAAATTTCTTTGAGTTACAAAAAACCTAGTGTGGACAGGAATGTGCAAAAAGAAATGTAACCCCTAATAGCAATAAAGCAGAAATCAGAGAATCATCAGTCATCATGGTTCATTCCCTGGAGATCAGGAATAAATTACTATTGAGATAGATTTACAAAGCTTTACACACAAATGACAACTCCTCACAGTTGGAACTTTAAAAAACAAACAAACACTTGGCTTTATTGGAGCTTTTTTCCATTGCAAGATTCAACACTTGCCTCATTTGTCTGTTTTAAAGTAACAGAAGACTCTGCAGAGATAAGATCAGCTAAATTTAAAGATAAGCCACCGATTCAGTTCTACAAGACGTTGCCTGGGTGGAGGCATTTATTAACAGGTGAGATTCCAGGATTCATTAAGAGCATTCTTTTGAGAGCAAAATAAAAAACTGAGTTTTCAGTTTGTGTTTTTATTTTTTTAGTTTTTGGGGAAGATTCCAATATTTTTTTCTCTACTTCCTGGACAAATTTATTTTGTCCTGCTGTTTTATCAAGTTTGTCTTTGTTACACTGTTATTGGCAGACTGTTGCTTCTGGTTTTCTCTTTCACTCTTTCCCATCTCAGATAGTCTTTTATCACTTTTCTTATAATCTTCCTGCTATTTTACACGTACACCTGAAGGCCAAAACATGCCTCTGTTTCTCTCTCCACATCTGTTTTCCACACTGAATCTTATGTCTTTACACTAATCCCAGAGGGAATTAATAGACCAGACTGTACTCAAGTATTGGTACTACGTTTGTTTCAGCTAACAGAAACACATCAGATCGGCTACACTATCCAATCACAGCATTATTTTTCTTCCATCTGATTTAGATCAACCGCTTGTTCTGGACTTGCTGATAACATGAGGCCTGCAAGCAGCATTTAGCAGTGAAGCGACCAGTGAGCATGGCTCATGATTATTATTCATTGAAAAAATCTGTGCCTGATTCCCATTATAAAAGGGCGTAGGTTT
>JAVQJG010238127.1:0-10493 GCA_036024015.1 Craterocephalus amniculus | reverse complement strand
CATATGCGCAATCAATGAGTCATTAATTGTAATGAAATTACCCCTTTTACCACATACTATACCATGTAGAAAACCATTTTTCTTAGAAAGATTAAAATAATATCAGGTATAGTTCCTTTAACTGAAATTGATGATCCAAACAACCAGTGATTTATAAAGAAAAATCTTGAAAATAATCAGGGGTGCCCAAACTTTTGCATATGACTGTATATTCCTCCACCCTGCTCATTTTACAACTACATGGTTACAGCTACTGCACAGAACATTAAAATGTAATTAGCTTGCAAATGAACATAAACTCGTCAGGAACTACTCCTGCCAGCTGGAGCAGGAAACTGAGACTACAATTCACAAAGACTCACTAAACCTGGACGATAGAAGTTGGAAAATGTTGCCTTGTCTGATGAGTCTCCATTTCAGCTCCACATTCAGCAGGTAGGCTCAGAATCTGGATAGAAATTAAAGGACAACATGGATCCACCCTGCTTTGTGTCTGTTTAGATTGTGGGTGGTGGTGTGATGGTGTGGGGGATATTTTCTCTGCACAATCCATCCCTAACCTATCTGAGTATTGTTGCTGACCATGTCTGCTCCTTTATGAGCACACTGTACTCATCTTCTGATGGCTACTTCTAACAGGAGAATACACCATGCAGAGATGTTCAAAACAAGGCCTTTTTTGCAAGTCCAAGCCAAGTTTTCTGTCACTTTTAGTCGGAATGGGTAATTTCCCTGGCAACACCAGCCATGTGGTCTGCATAGAAGACTGCATTATAACATCTCAAGGAATTTTTAAATCCTTGCTCACCCTCATTTTGCAGTATTTAATACAGCTGATCTTTAGCTTAAACTGACAAGTTTTCTCACAAATTTCTTTGCTTTATTGAAACTGGAAAACCTACATAAAACATAAATATTCTCTTAACCTAGCTTATCCAAGAGTTTTTAATGTGTAATCTTTTTGGACCCATAGAGACATTTTCAGAACTAATACTGTAATTCATATGCTACACTTCAGTGCAGGATCACCAACTGTTCTGCATTTTTTAAACCTTCCCCTGCTGAAACACACCTGATTCAAATTAGCCTGTTGTCACAACAAACCAACTGTTGAAAGCAGAGCAAATCTTTATTGTTCCTCCCAGTCAGAGTTTCTGTTAATGCTAAAGCTTACTGAATGCATTGGGGTGTTTCAGTCTCTAGATATTAGGAGATTTCAGCCAGTTGTGAGTGGGGTGTTTCATTAGGATGAAAAAGGATGAAATGCCATCTGAGAAGAGCAGTGCCTTCCTGATGTGAGGTGTGAATGGGCCAATGGCATCTTCCTGGCAATTTAATTTATTCTTGCTGAGAGAAAAAGAGGAAATTTCTATCAAATCACCAAGAAATCATTTATCACCTTTATTAGTCTCCAATATCTACTGTGCAGCCTACAGACATCCAAGTAAACAGAAGTGTGGGTTGGAGAGATGGGAATGGCAGCCGCGGAAAGGCACACTGTGATATATTCCAGATGTTTTATGATCTCACATAATGGTCTTCTTGAAAAGCAACTGAAGGTGTAGCCTGGAAGCATTAAACTGTCTATTTTCACCCATTTGAGAACAATGTACAGCCCCAGAGAATAGTAAACATCTATCATCGAATTACATGGGGGGCAAGCCATATGCAAAAGTCTTCCTGAGATCATGAAAATGACAGTGAATGGTCGTGGTAAACGGCTGATGTCACCAATCCATCTGTTCACCTTACATATGGTCACAGCGACTGTGCGGCCCTTTTTACAGTTCTGTAAAGACAGCCACCTGCTCACATTACCGCTGCAGACATCTGCTGGTGCAAACATCACAGCCCACATTTACTACCTGGCCCTAAAGGCAGACTTTCCACTCTGTTTCTGGAACGGTACAAATGTTGAATTCCACAGGGCAAAGCCAAACCTACCAGGTATCCAAATGCAAACAAATAAAGTTTCTTGTAGTTGATTAAACTTTTGCTTTGACTTTTGGGATCTTTACCACCAGCTGCTCCTGAGTTTCCTTGGCACCTGCATGTGACATTGTCCCACCCCACCAGGCTGAATCCCCGTTTTCTTTGCTGTGACCTTGACAGCTTTTTCTGACTGTTCCATATGCATGCTTTTATGAAAAAACCACATGTCACTCTTAATGCATCTGGTGCGCTGTTGTGTCAGCTTGATGCTTAAAAATATGTGACAAGCTTTGAAAACAACAAAGCCCCCACACTTCAATCAAGGAAATCAAGTACACACAAAAAGGAAGACACACATACACACGCACACACACGCAAACTCACAGTCCTCCTCAGACACACCAAAATGTGTAAAAATCATCACATTTAGCTGGATGAGACACCTCTGCAATAGCCAGTATTCAGCGTTTCCTGCCTGCGGTGGAGTCGTTTAACGAAGGATACCCAACAGTGGACGACCAAATATTAGTTTTTTCCATCTCCCCCAGTACGTAACGGGAGCAGTTTACGTTCCATCCTTCTCTGCCTCCCTTACTCCCAAATTGCTGCTGCAGTCATTACTCCTGCTGGAATGATGTTTTCTTTTTCATAAAGCACCAAGCTGATATCCCATGGATTTAGAATTAATAAAATATGAAGGACATTAATATTCTCAGCATTCACATTTTGATATTATTGCAGAGGGGCTGGTGAAGCCCCTGGCTCACCCGGCCTGTCAATCACTCTCCACGTTGGTTGGCCCAGTCAGGCTGGAGGTGAGCACTGCTGACAGACCTCTAGCTGCTAGCTCAAGGACATCAAAGGGTAAGATGTGACACAGGTTGTGTATAAAGCCCTGCATGCTTCTGCTTTCACGGGCCGTCTCCTGTTAAATTGATTCATGTTCAAAGAATGTTATTATATCTGCTTCAAATGTGAAAACAAAGATTACCGGTTAAGTTTATTGTGAAAAATAAAAGATTCATGTCATCATAAACTTGAAATTGATAGCTATAAGAGGGCAGCACCTTAATGCCGTATTACAACAAGACAGTTTAGAGCTTTCATGCAGGGCCGGCCCAAGCCTTTATAGGTTCCCAAGTGGAATTTGATTGCCCACCACTGTTTTAATTTGCACTTTTTAATATGCAGTGATCAAAGTGTTGCATTCTGAATCTATGTATTTCTAAAGTATTTGAAGCTCAGCAGATAACACGTTTTCACAAGTTTTAGTTCCTCTTTAATTCAGAATTAAAGTTAATTCTGTTTTTAAGGAGATGAGAAGTGACCATGTAAACACCTAATTCAAAATGAAAATGATCATTCCTAATTAAAATTAATTATGAGGTAAGTGACTGGTTTAATCAACTTTTGATTCCAAATTAAATTATTCCTCTATCGTGTATACTTTTATTCAGCTTGAAGTTAATTAAGAACGCTGATTATCTTGTCCTGTTGCCACGACAACCATCAAATTTTAAGGTTTGACATTCAATTATGATTAGAACAATATAAAATCAAGTTATTATGCATATTAAGTCCCATTTTTTTCATATAGATAAATAAATACATTAATAAAAAAATTCCTTGGTAAAGTTTTAACAAGAACAACTTCTTGTTTATTTATTATGAACTTATCTTCTATCGGGAATCTGAGACATAATCTCTAGAACTGACCGTAAAGATTCACAGCAAATTTATGCACACATTAATTAAAAGATGATTCAGCTCTTGTCTGAATATTTATGGTTTCTGTGTGAGCCATTTGCAATGCCTTTTTCCTCACTCAGTGAATGGGCATTTATAATAATGTCAGTCATCTCCGCCCACCAGCAGATGACACTGCCCTTCCCCTTTCTGCTACACTGAGAAATGGCCTTTTGGGTAATTCAACCCTTCAACACTTGTATACAAGTTTGAGTATAAGTTTCTTTATGGAAACATGTTGAATGTAGTTCAATTTACCTCTATGGGAACAACTCATTACGTATATTGTCCATTTCAAACCAGTTACAATTCTGTTTAAATCATTGCATTATCTAATAATGAAACATATTAACATCCACATTAGCTTAATTTAAATAATCTGTTCAGTCCCACTCCCTGAGTATTCATTCATTACTTGGGAACAAGAACTGTAAAAAAATACTTGGATGAAAAAGAAACACAAAAAACTCCCCTCACTAGTCGACAGACATGTTGCTACCAAGGAAATGGTTGGAACAGTGTTTTAGTTTAAATTCAGTTTATCAGCAGAACAAATATGAATCTGACCTGCGCAAACAATGAGGAATATAAACCCATGCTCTAGATCAAGATGTCACCAAATAAAAGTCTAAGATTTGGTTATGACATGAAAGATTTTGGTTCTGATTTCATGGTTTATTCGGCATAATCAGAATATACTAATTCACAGGAGCCAAACACACCAACTTAATTTTGCTTCTTTCAACTAGACTGTACCATCGCTTTCTTTCGCGTGCATGAACATTTTGCCAATTTCTAATGGCTTATCAAATAATTCAATTTAGCAAGTGTTCAGGAATTTTATAGTATAGGATAGGATAGGATAGTATAGGATAGACAGGGTTACCTTGTCAGATCTGCCACATGATTCAAACAGCCTCTAATAGCATTGTTCTGAGATCATAGGTGTAGATGCTGAAAGCATTTGAAAGCATTGCTGCCTTTTTTGTCGTTTGACCTGACAGTCAACCTAAACTTGACCCTGTATTTGATTTTTGACATTGCGTGGCAGGACTGCAGTCCGTAAATATCCAGTATTAGCTTGTTACAAAATGCAATCACTAATATGCTTTAAAAATGGACAAATCAGAGTGTTGTTGGTTAAGTCTTCCCTTTTTCCACCAGCAGCCTCTAGCTGCAGCACTAGCTCCTCTCTGTCTTTGTTGCATGGCTTGTCCAGCACCGAGGCTCTATGTGGGTTTGTCTGACAGTCTTTAAACATGACAGATAAGAGAGAATAATTAATTTATCAGAGCAGGCCAGGCTTTAATCCCTGGTGTCCTGGTGATAAGGGAAGGTTTCTTCTCCCCTGATCCCTCTGCCGATAGGAGCTGTTTCCTTGGCGGCTTCCTGTTAATAAGCCTGTCAAAGAGGCACACGGCTCTGGGCTCTGTCCCGTACAGGTTATCTCACCGCCACACGTTCCCATCTATTCCCTGACAGCCAACAGCAACCGGTTGCCAGGCCTTTGAAACCCTGGGAGAGCAGAGCCTGTGGGTGTCTCTGTAAGGCGGCCTTGTCATTTAAGCCCACTAATTCAAACATCAGGTGGGTCCAAACCTGCATGAGAGACGGGAGAAGAGAGAACAACGCCTAGCAGACAAAACACGCTCTTTTCAAAATGAAGTTTTAACGCAAATCATTTACTTGTGTTTAGTTCGTATCTGCTTTCTTCTCAGCTTTCTCCTTCCTGCGTCTCTCCCTCTTAGCAAAACTTAGTCAAACTGGGCATGTGTGTGAGATTAAAGAGTGTATTGGCAGTGTTCACCCTGCTATATCATAAAGTCGAAGTCTGGATGGAGGAACGACGAGATCTGCTTTGAAGCCGTTTCTGACAGGAGATATGGTAATGTCAAACACGACTGCAGCTTTTAAGATGGTAGTTTACGTATCTGCATCAGGCAGCTTCAGCTTGAATAACTCAGAATTTCAATAAATCTTTTTTTATTAATCATGGAAAAAAAAATATTTTTCAAGAAGTCCACATAAGCCTATCAGTATTTATTTTGCATTACTTGACCATTTTGATGAGGGAATTAAAACAACTAAAGTTAAATGCCAGGGACTTGGTGTGAATATACTACAGATTAAAGATGCAGCCATGATAGTGGCTCATTAACTTTTTCATTTGACGACTCAGTGGCCTGTAGAGTGTGTGAGGGGGTCAGCTAGTATCTCAGCAGAGTAGCGGGATGTCTGCATGCGAGTGGTGGCCCTTTTTGCACTGTGGTCCTCCCTCATTTCCCTGAAGTCTCACCTATTTTGCAGGCTGGCTGCATGCATTATCATATTTTATGTGGGTCAAGAAAAGCACAAAGAAGTTGCAGTGCGCAAGAGAATTTGTGTGCACGTATGCATTACATGCATGTGTATGTGTGTTTGATTTCAAAGTGCCCATACATAGGAGCATATCTCATGCATGGTTTTAAAATGCACTCTGCAAAACTCTTGTTTATTACCTAGTCTTTCATTTTCGGGCTTTAAATCTTTGAACCAGCAGACCAGTTTATGCACAATCAAATCAAGGTCAGCTCTGAATGATTCACTTTGTGTTCCTGCTCTGCCGGTCTGTCTGTATTTGTCTGTCTACTGGCTAACTGGAGCACTTCGGGTTTTTTTTCGATCTGTTCAGCTCAGAGAAAAAAAAAGAGAGAAAGAAAAAACATTTAGCCAATGCTGCTTCTTATCTCTCTCACTCCTCTAATCTCCTGTGAGCTGCAGGAGTGGAGGCAGAGGGGCTGTCATTGTCCAGGGATGTGAACCTGCAACCTTTTCAATTTCACCCCGTGCTTCAAAGCCCTTCCGCCTGGACGATCTCACGTCCTGGACAAAGGTGCCATTTGCTTTTCATTTCCTCTCCGATAAGGGAGGAATGAAAGTATTGTATATTGTAATGCTCCTTCACCTTTCTGACATCAGCAAAATTGAGGTGCGGGTGAAAGATCAATACAAATTAAAAGTAAATACAAAAAAGAAGGCAATGAGGAGGAGGAGATGCATGTTTGGAAATCTGTTTGCTTTGTCTGCTGTCTTTCAGCCATAGAGCTACATTTGTTCAAGCAGTGGCAATAAAAGGATGAGACTAGAGCCAAGTGGGCTTGAAAGTTTCTCATTAATATTTGTTTTGCCCCAATAATTACTTTCAGAAGAAAATCATTTATATTATTGAATTTGAACTTGGACTGAATTATAAACTGTGCTACTTGTGGGTTTTCTTTAGAGTTCCAACCTGCTGCCATACAGCAGCTGGTGTCACCAGTAAACTGTGGTGTCATTTCTCATCTGGACTGGTGTAACTGGGCTCCCAGCTGCGTGGTCAATGTGCTGTAGAAATTGTGTGTTTTTACACTCTTTACTTTTATGTCTGTGCAATGAGCCACTGCAGTTGTAGCTTCCAATCTTGATTTATTGCAACGTCCTGCTTTCTATTTCCAGCTGGACATGCCACTATTCCTGTTTCATTATTCTCTCCTGGCGTTTCGTCCCCACTCCTGTGCTGAATTTAAGGAAACCTGCGATGTGATATTCTGTTATCATAGCAGCAATATCTACACAACATTTAGTAGATTACATCTGGCTGGCAACATGACCCAGCATCTAAACATACCTTACAGTCAGGCAGGTGGTCTTGCATCGATCAAACCCACCACTGCCAAGACCGGTCGGCAGTATGTGGAAAATTGTAGCTCGCAGTAATTGCGTCTATAGTATCTCCCTACTATTCTGCTTTCTAACAGTGCCGCATTACCATAGGAATGGATGGTATTACACTGCATTTATTTGTCTGTACTTTAGTTTTTTGGTTTCTGCAGGTCTTAAAATAAAGGGTAAACACTGAAGTAGAGATTAAACCCTGGGGTAATCACATAAACTGTTCCGGTTGGAAAAAATACATTGTTTCAACACCCATTATCTGCAGCTTGAAAGGGGACATAAAGATCTGAAAATATGTCATTCAGTGAGCCTCAAAGGCTCGCCCACATCTCAGATGGCACAACTGAGCTAAAACAGAGACGCAGATATTTGTTCTTACTGTCTTTGTTGGAGCATATTTCAAGCAGCTATAACAGAAAAATCTGATCCACCTCATTTCAGATACACAGAATTTGTCCCATAGTTTCTTCTGATATACAGACTATGCCCCTTCATGCAAAGAAAGTACATTTCTTCTTGGTTATATGAGCATTGTAACAGGAACCAAAATACTTAATTTTTCCTGTCCAGTTTTATTGAACTTAAACAAGCAGAATTACCGAAAACAGAATGACACTATAAGGAAGCAAGCTAAACGTCTGCCTGATAGTCTTTTGTTTTTAATAATCTCATATATCATTATACAGGCAAAATACAGTACATTTCAGAGCCTTGACTGCCAATATTGGCTAAAAATCAAAGGCTAAAATCTTTACCTGATAGTATTCAAAACATTAAACATCAAATAATTAATTTTGACTGTCAAGCTGATTTGGTGACAAATGAAAAGGAAAAAAAAACTTTTGCAACTGTTTTCGAGTCTATAGGGATTCCGATATGAATAAATGTGCTTCCATCTGGCTAGCATACATGTATGTGGAAAAAAGTTTTAGTTTACACTACAGCCATTTTTCATTACACAGTTCGACTAACCTGGGCAAATTCTTCATATAACACTTACCAATGTATGACAGACATCTTAAAAAAGGCATGATGCTTTCAAATGGACCACAACTCGATATTTATCTGCAATAATGGTGCTCATACAAAACCACCAAACACTTGAGTTGAAGATGTCTGCGCAGTGAGTTTGGCAGAGAAAGTCAATTATGGCAGAACCTATGGCATTTTCTTTAAATTCATTCGGCTGCTGTGTGCCGGCTGCTGCTCCTCTTCCTCTCTGATGTGAACATGGGCTACTTATATTTTATGGCTCAACCACAGATAACTACAGTAGAATATGTCTTCTTGGAGCAATATTGGACTCTGGAAAAACTTGTTGAGGAGGTTTTAAGAGCATTTTAATTACAACTCTGCCGTTTCAGCAACACTGGAGGAAGCCAGACCCTTACCAAAAGTTTGGCTTTTATACAATTTAGAGAACTTATTACAAGTTGTTACTGGTGTTAAACACAGACTCCTTAAAAGTTTAATCTTTCTTCCTATTTCAAAATGCTGAACTCTAAAATCAAGTTCTACTTATTTAAGTTGATGATAAATAAAATATATTTTATTGTTTACTGTCCACTCACTTTTGGGGTAATAGTAACTAAAATGTTAATGAGGAAGTCCAAATTCTATTGGAATTTTGTTGGATATTATTTTTAGTATAGGAAAATAATATTATTATATTGAAAACTTAGTTGATACTAGAAGATTTAATGTGGCAAAATCAGACTACAAATACTAATGAGGTTAATGTCATGAATTGAGTATTAAATGTACATAACAATTTCTGTTTTTAGTTTCCAGGCCTCATTATGATTGGATGAAAAATGCACAAATTGGAAAATGTCTTGTAAAACAAGGCTGAGGTTAAAAAAAGCACTTTTTTTTCACAAACAACAATGGATAGGACTGAATGCTAGCTCTGCAAAAAGAGTAAGTTTGCATAAGCCACACCGCACCACGTGCCATTTTACATCTAACTACCTCTGAAATCAAAAAACGGAATATGTTTCCAGCAATTTTGACAGATGATGTGAGTGACTCTGACTCCATTTATCCTCCTAGAAGCCTTTTGTTTGTTTTTCTTTTCAAATCCGGCTCTTTTAAATAAGTGATTTCACAGGCCTTCTGTGTAACAATCATCCAATAGATTTCAGGATCATGATTCTTCTGAGCCCAACAGCAGCATCAGGTAATGGGGAGCATGGCATAGATAACCGCTCCATTTAAGGACGGGGCTTAGTTTAATATGAAGGCTTCCAGACCCACACAACTAGATTTCACAACAGAGTACACAAATGCACGTAAACTTACTTGTACTAAAAGATGCACCTAGCTGTTTTAACAGAAGCAAACACAGGAGCAATATTTATTTATTTATTTATTTTTTACTGCACATTATTTTTCCTCTTTTGACACCAGACTGAATGTTACCAACCTGCAGAATCATCCCAGCTTAACTAGCTCTTAATTATTCATTTAATCATTAGTAAATGACAAACCCATAGTCCAGTATATTTTATGGAACTTATTTTCTCTACCTTATCAGATTTGTTACAAAAGCTTTATTTTTCATCAGCTGCACTCATAAAACTGTGAATTCTTAATAACTAAAGTAGATTTAACGAGCCTGACTGGAATTACCTGGTAACCTTTACACTGACTGCTATCTACTTACTTGGCCATTTTACATTTACTGTGGAAAAAACACAGTGAGTAGATGTCAAGCATCCTGGGAGATGCAGTGGCATTTCCATCGTTATTGCTTCTGCAAATCTGAGTGAACCCATGGCATTGTTACCGGCGCAAATTAAAAACAAATAGAGGATGCAGATGAAATGAGAAGACAAAACTCTGGACCTATTATTGCTCTGATTTATGGACCACTGATTCTTAGCAGGTTGGGTCAGTGAGCTAGTGAGTGCACATTCTGGCAGCCCCATTGCCACTCACCTGCCAGTCAATAACCTATTTAATTTAATGTCACAGCCTATACGAGCAAAGCATATTGACAAGCTGCAGAATGCACCTTAAGAGGCCCCCAGCTGGAAGGGCCAGATAAACTGCATTTGAAAAATTCAATCTTGTGTCCACGGATGCCCCTGAGTCCCTATAAATTATTAAAGCTTACCCTC